>PVKH010038067.1:0-11370 GCA_004027955.1 Chaetophractus vellerosus | reverse complement strand
CTTGGGTTTTGTCAGCTTTCCTATTGCTTCCTTTTAATTTCATCCAAACAGATGCCAATAGCACACAGTTGCCCTCCTAACTTATTTTTGGGGGGTTGTGGGATGACTTTGTCACTTAGTTGTTTGTTTTTTTTCAATTGAGGTGAAACTCACATAACAAAATTAATCATTTTATAGTGTACAATGCAGTGGCATTTAGTCCCTTCACAGTGTTGTGCAACCATCATCTCTATCTAGTTCCAAAACATTTCCATTACCCATAAAAGAAAATTCCATATTCATTAACCAGCCACTCCCTCTTCCCTCTTCCCTCCAGCTCCAGGCAACGCTGATCTGCTTTCTGTCTCTGTGCATTTGCCTGTGCTGGACACTTCATGTGAATGGGATCAGACGCTATATGGCCTTCTGGGTCTGGCTTCTTTCACTTAGCACAATATTCTCGAGGCTCATCAAGGTTGTAGCATTTCTCAGTACTTCATTCCTTTTTATGGTAGAGTAACAGTTTATTGTATGGATATACTACAATTTATTTATGCATCCGTCCTTGTCAATTGGTTTTCTAGTAGATGTTGCTGTGGGTTTTCATTTTGCTTTCTAGTTGCTCTGTTAGTTTGTTAGCTGCTTTGTGTGGGGATTCAGGAAGGTCTAACAACAATGCTGCCACCACTGTGGCCATCTTCCCAGAACCCTACCTGGAGACGTCAAACATTGTTATTAGAGGTGAAAGGAAGAGAATTTAGTGGTGAAAGAAAAAGAAGGTCCACCAAACCCTGCTAAGGTCCTTGTGCTGTCCTGTGTTTCGTTCTTCTTCAGCCTTTCCTTGGATTCTCTAAGATGGGTAACTTGATCACCACCACTCCTGCCTGCTTTCCTGGGCTTCCAGTAGCTGGAAACTTCTTGGGTGGGGTTCTGTACTTTGAAAACAAGTATGCCATGTCGTCCCCACAACCCCCAGCCTGATGTTTTCATCTCCTCTATAACTGCACCGTAGGTCCAATTCTCTCTTGGGTGCAACAGGAGGGGTACATTTCCATGAGTGATGCTTCTCTAGTTGAGATGTTCTTTAACAACTTCCTGACATAACAGATATCTTTGTATGTGTGACCTCTCATATCATTTCCTCCTGATTTTTATTTGGCTATTCCTCTATTGTTCCCTGCCTTGGGTTAGGTTCCATGGAAGCTGAGCCCGAGACAGGAATTTCTTAAGACAGTGCTCTCAGGTGAAAGCTGTTAAGGGTGTGAGAGTCATAGAGTAGGAGAGAAGCCAGGCAATGGATGTCTAACCTCAGTCTGGTCCTACTTAGAATTCTGAAACATGAGTGACACCAAAAGTTTGTCCTGTCTTGAAGAAAGGGGCTTGGTCTTTTGTAAAGGGCTGCAACTACCTGGCAATTTTGGGCAGGGCATCTCTGGCCAGGGATAATTCTCAGGAGAAGGGCAAGCTGTTAGCACTCACTTCAACTAGCCAGTTGGTGCACCAGTCCAGTCAAGGGGATCTGGGTAGGGTACCAACTGCATCTGCTACACTCCCTCTCTGGTTTTGGGTGTCAATTATTTTTTGTCCCTATGCACAGGTATATCTATATCTATAAACTCCATGCACACCCAACACATATACAGTTATGCAGGTATAGCTGCACATCCATGTATACATGTATATTTGCAATGAATAAATATGTGTATACATATTCTGCGTTTGTATATTTGTCTGCATATAAATACATATTTTTCAATTTTGGTGTTTTCCCACCCCACTTTCTATTTAAACAAGGTTGGGGTATGGGTGGATAGTCAGGAACTACCCACAGGCTTGGGTAAAGGGTGCAGCAAGGGGTTTGACCATTGAGAGTTGGGTATGGGGACTCCACTGATTCCTACTAAAAAGATGCTCCTATGGGCTTTGGCCCATTTATGGAGGGGGATGGGTTGTGGAATCTGGTCTTCCCAGGAAGGGAGGGGCCAATGAATTTCTTAAGAAGCTGTAGAGCAGGAATAGCACTGGCGCCTGTGGGTGTGGGCTCAAGGAGCTGGTCATAGTCATTTAGATGCTAGGCCATTTGGAAGTCAAGCTTTCTTTCCAGGGGATTGCATGTTCAGGAAATTTGTGGTGTCTCATATTTTGAGGCTTAAAATTAAAGATATCATTTGGGTTGTGGTAAGGAGGCAGTGTGGAGGCAGCAGCAGAAGCTGAGTGATAGACCAATTAATTTCCCAAGGTCAATTTCATCTTTCAGACCTGTGGTTCCTCTTTGATGGTTTTTTCTTTCTGTAGTGAAACCTATTATAGAAGTGATGGAGTTATGTGGGCCCTTAATGAGAACGGCAAGTCGATGAAATCACAATAGAAGCACCACTGAATGTGCTTTTTGACAATTTATATTATGTAAGTCAAATGTGTATTTTAAATTTTCCTGGTGAGAATGGACACATATTTGCCTTTTTAAGAGATGTTGTGTGGACGCTTGCTACATGTTAAGCCCCCAAAACCATTTTAAATGCTTGCATGTATTAATACATTTATCTTTAACTTCCAAGTTATAAAATCCCATATTCCCTATCCAAATGGGTGAAAAGGAAACAAAAAAACAAAAACCAAAAACCTTCTTTCTTTTTCTACTTTTTGGAGAATTGTCAAAACCTCTTTGTTTCCCTTCCTGACGTGGACCCTGCAGGCAGACGGCCCAGATAATTTTAGAAGTGGGTGATATGTAAGGAGGCTCAAACCCTGTGAGGTCAGGACCTAGGGCTCCTCTAAGTGAAGAGCTACTATTTTGGGAGAGCAGTGCTTGCGAGCTCCACTGATGTTCCCTTATTCTATCTAGATCTGACAGCTTGGGCTGTCACAATTGGCCTCCAACCCCATTTTCCCACCCAGTCTTTTGAGATAAAACATAAGAAAGGTCCATAGAGTACTGCTCTTTTGCAATTCTGCATTCCTGTTCTCTTAAATTCTCACAAGTTTTAGGATATTTTTGTTAATATGGATATATAGATATATGCGCCAGTGCTTTTTTTTTTTTAATAAACCATTTGACCCAGATTCTAATTTCTGAATTTCCAGAGGGAATTTTGTTTGAATTGTAAGGATTTTGGTGATAAATTTTTCTGTAATTTCTTTTCCTTTCAGGTTTCATAGCTGCAGGGTTTTAACTTTCTGGCCACTGGGCAAGAACTAGTTTCTCCTAGTGGGGAATCAGCTGCTGTTTTTCTTTAATAGACTAATGTTTGAATCTAGTTGAAATGTTAAGCTGTCATCATTTAAGAGATGTCTACAGTAAAAAATGTCCTAATCCAGTATAAAATGAGGTAGAAGATGTGCTTTCAAGGCTTTTGGGAAAAGGAGGCGGTTTAAATGAATAAATAAGTGGAGTAGATGAGAGGATGGTAGCCTCCAGAAACTTAGCAGCGGTCCCTTGGAGTTAACTTTTAATCATATGATCTGAGATCATTTCTTCCCAAAGAATGGGCCCATTTAGACAAGGAGATGATCCTGACTCCCACGACCAGAAAACACAGTGTGATGATGCTCATCACATGGCTTCATAAATGTATTTCACGGCAAAGTCTGTGGGGCTGAAATTTGCTGGGTAAACCTTTTGTAGTTTAAAATCGCATGGACCGAGGGTGTCAATGAACCATTTTCCCAGCTTGTTTTTTCTCATGTGGTTTAAGAAGTGTTCTGAGACAATATACTCCCCTTTCTGAAAGTGAATGTGCTCATCAATAAGGAGCTTGTAGTTCACAGACAACAGCTGTTGGAAAAGAAAAGTCACAAGTTAGATACCCTAAGAGAGCAGACGTCAAAAAAGGGCCAGATGGTAAATATTTTAGGGTTTGCAGGCCAAGAGGCAAAATCGAGGTACTTATATTACAGTAAAAACATTTTCCACAAGTTTTTTACTGACGAAATTGAGCACATTAAAAATAATAACTGAGTACAATTTTTGTAATATAGACCTACTAATGAGAAGAATGGGATCTTTTTGGGGGGTAACATTTCACTTCATTGGGGTTCAAAGTTAGTGTTGCCCATCATCAAATCAATTTTAAGTATTCACCTGGGAAAATCATTCTTGGCTGGAGGATTGCACCAGAACAGGCAACAGGCTGGGTTTGCCTGGATCCAGTTCTAGGAGAAGCCATCCTGGCCTCCACTCTCTGGGAACTGTGTCCTGATTTGTTCCTGTTGCCTGAGGAGGAATAACAAAAGTAAAGAAATGGATATGTTAGAAAAAATGTATATGCATGGAAAGAATAAGTAGTAGCTTATCTCCAAGTAGAATTTTAATTTAAAAAGGAAGGAGCTCTCTGTGTATACTCACAGCATAGATTCTAGCTCCCTTTCATCTTCAGGGAGCAGGTCAATTCTGAAGGCCACCTGCTGGGCAGGGCCTTTGGTTAGAGATAATAGTGCCATTCTCAACGTTTGTTGTGCCCACCGCAAGCCAGGTGCTGGGGGTACAATGGTGAGGACGGGTGACAGGTTCCTATCCTTATGAACTTGCATTTGAGTGAACAGTTAATATTTACTGGGCACCTACCATGCACTGGCCATGCACTGGGCTAAACCCTCCACAATTTTACAGATAGGAAATAGAGTTTTAGAGTAAGAACTAATGATAATTGGGCACTATTATGTACAAGACTTGGTTCTAAGTGCTTTACCTGAAGTGTCTCATTTAACTCCAGTCCTAATGAGGTTGGTACTATTCTATCCTTATTTTTTAAAATCCTCATTTTATAGATGTGAAAACGGAGGCACAAAGAGGTAAGGAAATTGTCCAGAGTTGCTCAGCTGGTAAGAGGTGGAGGAGGGATTCAAACCCAGGCAGTCTGCAGTCTAGTTGCCAGGTTTTCAGATGTCATGTTTTTTAATCTTAGAAAGATTATGTTACTTGCCCAAGATCACACAAGTAGTCAATGCAAAAGTAGAATTTGAGCTTCAGGAGTGTGACTCCAGCACCTCTTCTGGTCACTGCTTCTAACCCAAAGGCTTGTCATTGAGATTGACTTCCCATTCATGAATGAGTTGGTTGCAAGGTAAGAGGAGGCAAAACTGGGGCTAGTTGACCAGGTGCTAACACCGGAAGCAGGGATGATAGAGCCACATTTTACAGTTTTCCATAGACACGTGGGATGTGGTGTGCTCCATGGAAAGAGCATGAGCTTTCGAGTGGGGGAAGCTTGCCTTAGCTACTTCCCTGTTGATTTTGGGCAAACCACTTAAACTCTTTAATCTTCAATTTCCTTATCTGTAAAATGGAGCTAATAAAACTTCCCTTGAAGGGGATTTAATGAGAAAATATTTAAAACGCCTTTTCCTTTAGCATGCATTCCCCACGTGGTAGTGATAGCTACAGCACTCCTAAGTCCCATAGACGATCTTTGAATCTTGGCAGTATAAATGATTGAAGTATCCACATTTTACTTTCATTTAGTTTACACATTCAGGCCCGAACAATAAAAGCACCTTTGAGTTTCATTCCAGCTACAAATGTATTCACAACATAGTTTTCCTTTTCCTTTCTTTCTTTTTGAGCAGTACTGCTGTGGTAAAAATGCAGATATGATTCCATCATCATCTTAAACCCCGGTTGATGTGCTGATTAAAGGAAAATGGCATGGTGAATTGAAAGATATTTTAACTACTATATCTAATTACAAAGAAGGACATGTTACTTACCAAAATTTGAATGCATTCTATAATAAAAAACAAGGGCAATTAACAATCAAGCAAGCCACTGCTTTCTTGACAGACAGATGACACAGAACAGGACTGAGAAAATGCAGAAAGCTTTCCCTGGACTGGGAAAGCTGAGATGTTCCTTCCAATTGTAAGGTAGGATCCAAACAGCATACGACTTTGTGGTTATGAGGCCAGGGAGGGCCTCAGGAAGCACCAGAATTGCTATGCCTGGTTCTGTATTATTGAAGTAAAGTCCTATTATCTTTAAAATGGGGGAAAACGTCTATTTGCAAGTAATCAGAATTTTTTATGTAGAAGACACTTTTTAAAAAAGAGTAACTTTACTTGGATAGAAATGCAAATTTAAATATGTATATTTCTTTACCATAGTATCCTTTAGATTTTTAGTTTTATATTCCGAATTTTATAGTCAGGCCTCCAAATTATCCCGTAAGGATTTGTGTCATTAAAGAAGTTAGTATCCATAAATTACCATGAGTCAAGGGATGAAAAGTCTCAGAAAAGTTAACATTTTCCTAATAAATCCAATTTTTTCCTCTTCCAAGTGGGAATGTATAATGTCTTCTCTTTCTCCTGTCCACGCGGCTGTCACTTTTTTCAACAATTTTCTGTCTTAGTAAGTGTGAGTGGATGAATGGGCTTATCGTTATTAGCCAAGGGGATGGATCTTTTAGACTCAATTTACGGTCTCTGGGAAATGGGAGTAAATGAAGGTTGGAGTCAGTCATGACTGTTCTTCGTGAGGGGGCCTTGGCTTACAAATTGTAACGTGTATAAGAATCACCTGGAGAACTTGGTAAAAAATGCTAAATGCTGACCTGCACCTCCAGAGATTCTGAATGGGAAGTTCTGGTGTAAAATCCAGGTATTTTCATATTAACAAGAACCCTAGGTAAGCCAGAGGCAGGTGATCCTGGGCCACATTTGGTTAACACTCATCTGGGCCAACGTTATCCACCTTCCTATTATTATTATTATTTACTTGAAACCTCCATTAGTGAATGTTTGCATATGCATCCCTTACATTTATTTATTTACAAATACATTTTATTTACAAGTTATACGTCTGATCTGATTATATACACCCATATATTCTTGATATTGTAAATAACATATAATAATGGAAGTTAAACATTTTAGAATGCTCTAAAAAAGAACTAAATACTATTTTATAAATGTTTAAATCTTATTTTATTCATTGTATAAAGATCATGCTTTAACTAAAATAGCATTAATGTTAATTTATAAAAATAATAAATTAATTTATATTGATATTACAATTAGTATTAATTTCACGCTTGTTATTTATTACTATTTATATTTCAATAAGAGCAATGTGATCAAACATGCTTCATTGTTGCGAAAATAAGGTTAAATATATTACAAAACAGTTATTTGAAGGTCTGTCTCAAATTTCAGTTTATTTTGCTACTTGGTTATAAAGAATTTCATAGCTGAAAAAAATACTTTTCAAAGAGGCATAGATTCAAATGAAAGACAGGCATCGATGGCTGCACTAAACTATGATGCTCACTTTTAAATTCAATCCATCAATCATGCAAAAATTTTATTGAAATTTGGTTGGTAAATTTCCATATTCTCTGACGTCAATTAGTTTTTTCCCAAACTAAACAGAATATATTGAATTTTAAATATTTTTAACCAATGGTTTGAAAATAGCCTGAAACTTTTCATTTGGAAGATTTCAGAACAAATTAGACAGTTCTTTTCTAGGTTTGAGTGTGCATATATGCGTTTCTATAACGACAAACGTTGTTTTATTCAGTAAGTTACATAACAATAAAAATATTTCTAAACGTGTTTTTGAATACTTGAAATCCATAACTTAAATTTCTCTCTAAAATATATGCACATAAATATATGCACACATGTATACATATTCATGTTTACATATATATATGTATGTAAGGGATGCATATAAATACATACAACACTTGATACATATATACACAATATGTTTGTATGTAAGGAACAGATGATACATATACACATGTCTACATGCATATATATATATAGACCATACACACATATGTATATGTGTAGCATACAACCGAGAGCTACTGGTCATCACAGGAAAATATTGGCAAATTTGGAACTTTTTTTATGTAGTAAAAGAAAAGGATGTGGCTCCTTTTTCAGTTGGACAACTTAAAAAATTAATTTATGAAGGGATATAAAGGAAACCTCTGTGGTGGCAAAACTTTTTATGATTGCTCTTGTCTTATGAAAAAGCATGCTATAGACTCAGTTACAGAAAAATGCTGTTTTTTTTTTTGTTGTTTGTTTTTTATTTTAAAGAGAGAGGCTACCATGGTATGTGGGGAACTTTGTACAATTCTGGCTTTACCTTTTTTCTTGCAGTTGCTCTGAGTGAGGTGGGGTATGAGTTTCAAGTGTGATCCTATAGCTGTAACCTTATCCTGGAATTGTTTGCAGCCAGATGAAGTCTTTTTTTTTTGGTCTTTCCTTATTATGCAGGAAACCCCAAAAGTGACTTCAACACATTTCCCATTAAATTTCAGATAAATTTTGTAAATTCCCGACTATCACATGACTTTAAAAATTGCTGGGGGAAAAATCACAGCTTGGGTTTTGTGTTCCTAATGCTTAGGTTTTAAATGTCTTGATAATCATGATACTTGAATATCATGAAATAATATCTCAAGGCACATCACACATGTAGGGTGAGGTCATTGTGAGGTGTAGTGGATAAAAAACTCATACTTCCGAAAGTTTAGATAATGTCTAATTTTGCTGGTTGTCTTTTTATCAGATCTGATTAGATTGTCATTGTTTTTACTGATGTGGCTGCCAAAGAGCTTGTATTGGGGACAGGAGAAGTTTCAACTCTGCCTTTTTAAAAATTGCTCATGTGGACTTCCATTATTTGTATAATCTTCAAAGCATGGATTCTTTGCCAGACTCTCTAATTCACTTGTCCATTTTGTTACTTGGTTCAGTTAAAACCAGATAATATAATCCCTAAAACTGTTTAGTCTGGCACCTTTTCCAGTATGGGATTTTTCAAGTTGCGGCTCATGAATGCAGGAGAGAAGGTGTCACCATCAAGCCTCACTGCGTTAGAAATCCTCTGCTCCCCGCAGGATGCCCTGGGTGCACTTAACCTGACGGCTGTCGTGCATACAGGCCGGGTGAGGGCAGTAGATCCAATGCATACACGAGTATCAGTAAAGCATATTTTATCTTTTCATTATTGCACAATATAATCAGAATGTCTAAAATGGACTTCCCCGACCCTGGTAATCACCTGGGGCATCCCCTGGGATATGCACCACCACTTTTAGAAATCACAGCTTTAGAGGGAAACGGGGAAAGGTGCTCACA
This sequence comes from Chaetophractus vellerosus, assembly GCA_004027955.1. Lineage (NCBI taxonomy): Eukaryota > Metazoa > Chordata > Mammalia > Cingulata > Chlamyphoridae > Chaetophractus > Chaetophractus vellerosus. Next base: position 2,295 of record PVKH010038067.1, on the reverse strand, counting down.
GCTGCAGGACAGACAGACGCGTACTGTCCACCCCCGCCCCCTCCTGGGGCTGCTAAGGCCATGCCGAGCTACTGGCACACAGCATTCTGCACTCCAGTATAAGCCTGTGCGCGTGCGCTCCCATCATTTAACTCATGCTGGCGGAGGAAGCACCGCCTTCTCCATCCTTAGAAGGTACAAACGTATTAAAAATTGTGCAAGTAAGAAAATTCATCCAAAGAAGTTAAATAGCTATATCTGTGATTTTAAGCGATATAAAAAATATGGAGAAAAGGACTATTAAATCTTAATATTGATGGCATTTATGAGCCCCTCATCTTTACCAAATACAAAGGATGGTATGCTCCATGAAAGTGGAATCATGTTTTGTTCCTTGCAGGGCCCCACAGCACAGAGCATACAGCAGACATTCAATAAAAAATTTTAAAAAAGATTTATTTATTTACCTCCCCTCTCCCCCGCCGCTTGAGCTGGCTAGCTGCTCTGTGCGTCCACTCGCTGTGAGTTCTTCTGTGTCTGACCGGCTCCCGTTTGCTGCGCCGCCCGCAGGCGGGGCCGTCAGCTCTCCCGGTCGCGGTCAGCTTGTCCTGGCCAGGAGGCCCTGGGAGTCCCTGGGCCTACTCATATGGTACACGGGAGCCCAGTGGGTTGAGCCACAGTTGCCTCCCTAAATATTTGTTGAATGAATGAATGAAAGAATATGCAACATGCATTTCCTGCACTTGCCTCTTTACTGGCCTCACTTTTTTCTTGCTACACTTGTTTTACCTTGGCACTGATTTCCTTGCTTATTTATTTACTTTGTCATATTTCATGTATATTTGTAAGTTGTCTTGAAGCAAATAGTAGTAAAATGATGTATAAGATTTCAATTACTGGTGTCCTTTACCGAGTGCTTATTGATATCAAGTGCTAGGAGTTTTGCCAAATACTTCACAGACAACTTTTCGTATATAATTCTCACACAACCCTATGAAGTAGGTATTGTTGTCCCATTTTACAGCAAAAATAAAGTATGGAAAAGTTATGTAACTTTCTCAAAGTCACACTGAGATTAGGATGAAGATATGAGATTTTAATTTTGAGAAGTAGTTCTTTTCACAGTTTACAAAGTTACTTAAACCTTTTTTAATCTTTGTGTGTGTGTGTGTGTGTGTGTGTTCTTCTATGTCTGCTTTGTCTCCCCCCGCTGCAGCGACGCACAGAGTCAGCTCACTGTGCAGGCGGCTTGCCCCGCTTGTGGGCGGCTCTGCTTCCGTTCCGGGCAGCTTTTGCTCCGTTTGCCAGCGGCTTTGCTCCATTCGCGGGTGGCTCGCCCTACCCATGGCAGCTTTGCCCTCCCGGTGGCAGCTTTTGGCCCTGCCCATGGCAGCTCTGACCCGCCCACAGTGACTTTGCCTTCTCAGGCGGTCTGCCCACCCGGAGAGGTCCCTGGGAGCCCAACCTGGGGCCTCCCATGTGGTGTACTGGCGCCCTATCTACTGGGCTACAGCTGGCCCCCTACTTAAACATTTTTGAGGAATAAGAAGGTAAGATGTTTTCATTGTTTGCAAATTCATGTTTTTCTAGCTGCATAAATCTTCTTGGATTCATCGTCTTGAAATATCATTTAAGAATTTATCTGCATTTGAGCCAAGATGCACATGCAGTGTTGTACATGGATTACTGTCTTTGTGTTCTCCAGAGAAACAGACTGACAAGATGTATCCATACGTAAACATTAAGAGATTTTCTCCAGAAATTGGTTCACATGACTGTGGGGACTGGCAAGTCAGACTTCTTCAGGGCAGGCTGCAAGTTGGGAACTTGATGGTGACACAGAATTCCCCAGGAGAAGCTGCAAGTTGATGCCTCAGATGAAGGTGATGATTAATTCCCCTGGAGAAGCTGGCTGACTGAAGTAGAGATAGAAATTCTCTGTGACCGCTGAAATCCTCATTTAGTTTCTCCTAAGGAATATTTCAAAACTAGTCTTGGTTTTATATTTAGTATCTTTATCATGTGGGAGAACTAAAATTCATCCTTTTAATTTAGTATGTGAATCGAATGGTGACTCCACCGACCTGGAAGGAAGCAATCACAAAGCTGGATGGTGGTTTTCAGAATGACATCATATAGTATGTTATTTGGGGATCTCTATATCTGAACACTTTTAGTTGGATATTCCAAATCAGAGTGTAAAGAATTTTCTTCATCTTCTGAGCATGAGCTTTGGTTAAAAGGATCACTTTTAGTGCTACAAGATTTTCATTAAAAAGACTTGTCATTTTCTCACTCAAAAGTCTGCCATTGTGG
>PVKH010038066.1:0-11576 GCA_004027955.1 Chaetophractus vellerosus | reverse complement strand
GTTCATTTTCTTCTTAGTGTTTCCAGGAGTCTGATCTGGTGGGGTACAGTGCTGAGAGCACCCCCACCTTTTCTGGAATTCCTCTCCCTCAAGAAAATGCCTGAGCAAGAGCTTCTCAGCACATATTCCCTAAGTCTCCCTCCAGCAATCATGGGCTATTAACAGCTTTTCCCAAAGACCACGGAAGGGATGGGGATAGGTTAGACCCACTATGGCTTAAGAGAAGTTTGCAGTGCTGCTGTCCTCCACTTTGATCCTTGGGTTAGAGTTGGCCATTACTCTTCATTTCTTCTAGGGGCTTTAAGAAACTTATCTGAGATGTAAGGTACCACAAGCCAAGGAGCACTACCTAGCTCTATTAGACACAGGAAGAAAGTGAGGTCAGGAGAGTTTCTGTTTCTGCTTTTACCACCAGTTTAGATATGCCTCACTGCTAGCTAAGGCATAACCTGCCAGGCCCCATCCTCTGGGACTCTGGAGTTTCTGGTGGTCAAGGTGCCACCCTAAGTCATTTGGAAAGAAGCCTCAAGAACAAAGTTCCCTGTGTCATCCCTGGTGAACTGAGTGAGGAACATGCTGTTTTTCCTCTCTTACCTCCCCACCCCCAGCGAGATATTGGGGAGAAGAGGAGAAATTTCTTCCTGGCTTAATGTTACATCCCAGGACCCAGCCCTGTACCCAGCTTTCTGCCCCTTCCCACCCTCTGGAGCTTGTGCTATAGAGCCACCTGGTTTGAGTGACTGAGAGCCAGTCACTTCCTCCCTCTAATATGGGACATCTCTTGGGGAATTTTCTTTACAATGAAGAAAGGAGGGTGTCATATTTTCACTCTCCCAATCAAACATCCTTCATTTAACTTGCTATAAAATTAGTCATATAAGGAAACTCTATGTGAGTTATATCCCACATCTGTGAAAACCTTACAAATCAAACCATCTTCTCTCAATTTGTTTAAGATGTTTTTGGTGTCAGTGGAGCTCTAGAATGAAGCCTCCCCTGTGTGAGTAAGCTAATAACACCTTGTAATTCATTACAGCTGGACACATTTACATAAACCAGAAGCAAGCCAGGCAAGAATTTACTGATTAATTTATTTTTGTTTTTAATAGGATGAAGTGCACCCAGCACCAAAATAAAACTTACTGTGTGCACAAAAAGAAAAAAGAAAAAAAGAAAAGGAAAGATAAGAAAAGAAAGAAAGAAAAAGAAAAGTGAAAAGAAATAAAGGACATTCCTTGAGTGCTTTCAATGAATATACTTCCCTAACATTCACATAGGTCCCCCTTTGACTTACATGAGTGTAGCCAATTTTTTTTTTAATGTGGGAGGCTGTCATGACAAACAGATTAGAACTCAAAGTATGAGTATCAAAATCATATATAATTTATCATACATGGAATTTGGTTTACTGGTACTTCCCTGGATTTGTGGCTTGAAGGAATCTGAGTTTTGCACCTAGTTGGTGTGGTAACTTCAGCAAATCTTTTCCCCTGAGATTTGGCTTTCTAATTTTTATTTCCTTCCCTTCTTTTATCTCCCTCTCTCTTTTCTCCATTACTTCCTTATTTATTACTTTCCTTCTCTCAACATATAGTTATTGGGTAACACCTGTGTTCTAGGTGCTGTGGAGAGAGCAGAGAACAAGCAATGTCACTAAAATCATTGATTTCACAGGGCTAACATTATAGTACATAAAGTTGGACTGTGAAATAAATGTGATATTTGATGATAAGTGCTGTGGAGGAAACTATAGCAGGAGAAGAGAATAGAAAGTGCTGGGAAGGGGTGCTTGCTATTTTACATATGGTGATGAAGGAAGTCTTTGTTAAGAAAGGTGACATTTTGGCAGACCTGAAGGATGTAAGGAATGAACAATAAGGCTAGCTATATATCTGGTGAAACACCATTCTGGGAAGAAGGAACAGAATAAAAATCTTTGAAGTTAGAGATTAGCTGGTTGTGTTCAATAAACAGAAAGAAAGTCAGTGTGGATGTAGCTGAGTGAGCTGGGAGAAGACTGGGGACAGATGATGTAAAAAAGTTAAAGGCATATAGAACTATATGGTGCAAAGTTGTGCATAGTCTGAAAGGTTAGTGTGATGACCTTAGGCTATTGAATTCTGATTGAGTTAAAGTACATAAGTGGATTTTGCAAATAGGAGTGACATGTTTTAAGTAGACCACCCTGGCTATTATACTTAGAATACCCTATACAGGAGCAGAGACAAAAAACATGTAAAACAATGATGGTCTAGTCTAGGGCCATTGCAGTGTAGGTGATGAGAGTTGATTAGATTCTGTTTGTGTTTTGAAAGTGTATTTATTCTACAAATTTCTAAAATTTCCCATCTCTAAAGATTAAATGAGACAATGTATGTAAAAGCACTATGTATATGACAGCATTATTGTGAAACAAATTACTATTTTATTGGCCCATACATTATGCTAGTTCTTATACTTTGGTGAAGAACAATTGTAGATGCATATACAAGTCACTTTCTTAAAAGCAGACAAAGGAATCTACTCTAGCCAATTTAAGCCTACGTAGGTTTAATAAATGATATTAGTTACACTACAGGATCTCCACTCTTACCAGAGACCAGTCAAGATCAAAGTAATCATGGATTCGGGAGTGAGAGATAATACTTCCTCCATACCATGCCCACTGTTAGATAATTTTAGCAGAAATGCCACCAATACAAGTACTCACAGCTTAACTTCTTTGACTTTATGAACTGAACATCAAGAAACTCTGACACAGCTGCTATACAAAAAGCAGATACATCTTCTATCATGTGACAGAAGATCCAGTCTTTATGCACACAACTGCCACCTCAGTGGCCTGCTCCTTTCTCCAAATCTGACTCAAGGTTCTAGTCCACATGCAGAATTTTAACTTTAAGAGAGTCTGAGATGTAAAATGTTCAGACTTGCACCTTCCAAAAAAGTGGATTAGGTGCTGAATAAGTCAACCTTTGTTTCTTGTCATAAGTCAGAATAAAATTTATGCCTTCCAACTCTACTTACTCTTTTATAGTAAGGACCAGGAGATAAGACTAATGACAGAAACACGGTTGAAATAAGATGCATTAAGAAAAATTTAATCGTTTATTTTAAGTACATTTTCTTATTTATGTTACATAAGTTTTCCTAGATGATGGGTACAAATTGTGTCTCTATATTATTAAATCTGAATTTTGCTATTTCTATGCACTTATATGTCACACAAAAGCTCCTCCTTCTGCAACATTCTCCACAGTATTTCTGGAAGCTCTTTAGAGAGTATGGTCTATCTCTAATCCTTGTTCCCCTTTTCCAAAGGCTGCTCTGATGCCACCAACTCCTCTTCCTCTGTAATACCGATTCCTGCGACCAGACCAATAGGAGCAATTAATATGCCTGCACCCTGAGAGCTCAGCAGACTCTTTCAAAGTGATGAGGTCAGCTTTGTTCCATCTGCTTTACACTCCAATTTTGTGGGTTTTAACATTATTTCTGGAATCATTAAAGATTTAAAGAGATTTGCAAGACTGCTCTTTTAGTTTATAGTCTGTTTCTTCCCAGGAAATACAGATATGTCATAGCTGAGTTGGAATGGGCTCAAGTAGAATTCCCCAATCTATTCAGACATTGTTAGTGAATTCAGCTTATCTTACATGAAACTTCCTTCCCCATGAAGAGTTCCCTTAAGGGACTCCTCTAAGTCCTCCTACAAACTGGCATCCATCATCTCCCTCTTGCTGCACTCACCACCCCACTAGTTGTAGCAACAAATGTCTAAATCATAAATGTGGACATAGATAGGATTTTGCCAATTGACTAGTAAGCCCTGTGTAAATCAGTAAGGCAAATTCATCCTTGGTAATAAAAGGAGCACCAGATGTGTTTTACTCTAATGACCTAAACTGGTTTCAGCCACATTATTCCAATTGCTATTGCCCTGCACAGAAGTACTACAGATGAAGATTAGTATTTATTCATTCAAATAGTTGATGCTATTTATTTTAAATAATCCACATTTATTGGGCTTCTTTTATTTACCTCACACACATTCCTATCACACTTTAATTCAAAACACTCCGTCAAATGCTTCGGGTTGCAACAATTTTCTCATCATATCCTTTTTACCTTGTTCATTTCCTTTTTGAGACTGATCTAATAACAAACCAACTAACTAATATTAACTGTGATGGTTAATTTTATGTGTTACCTTGGCTAGATTACCAGTCCAATTTTTTGGTCAAATAGTGACCTAAATGTTTTTGTGGAGCATTTTGTAGATGGGATTACCACTCGCAATCAATTGACTTTATTTTATTTTATTTTTTTAAAGATTTATTTATTTTTATTACATATCTCCCCCCCGTTGCGGCGACGCGCCGAGACTTGGTCACTGCGCAGGCGCGGCTTTCCCCGCTTGTGGGTGGCTTCTGCTTCCATCACGGCTGGCTCCAGTTCGCGGGTGGCTGGCTGTGCTCGATTTGCAGGCGACCGGCCCTGCCCGTGGCAGCTCTTGCCTGTCCGTGGCAGCTTTTTGCCCTGCCCACGGCGGCTCCAGCCCGCCCATGGCGGCTTGCCATTCTCAATGGCGGTCTGCCCACTAGGAGAGGTCCCCGGGAACCGAACCCAGGGCCTCCCATGTGGTTTCCCAGCGAGCTCTTTATCCACTGAGCTATCTAGCCGGGCCCTCAATTGACTTTAAATAAAGGAGACTACCCTTGGTAATTTGAGTGATCCTCATGCAATCAGTTGAAGGCCTTAAAAGAAAAGAACTGAGGGTCTCAGAGAGAAGGAGAAATAATACCTCAAGACTACACCATCCGTACTTCTCTAAGTTTCCAGCTTGCTGGTCTCTGGTATGTATTTCCAACTGACAACTTCAACATCAACTCATACCAGAATTTCCAGCCTGTAGCCTGCCTACAGATCTCACACTTGCCAGCCCCCATAACCTCACAACCACATGATCCAATTCTGTGTGCATGTGTGTGCATGTATATCCATATGTCCTGTTGGTTCCATTTCTCTGAGAACCTTGACTGATACACTAACTGACAAATACTTACTGAACATTTTTATGTGCCTAGAACTGATGATGTTTTATTAATAAAAGTGGGTGAGTTTATAATGTGTGGCAGAGGAGAAAAGAGTTGTTTGAATTGGATGGTGACCTGGGTGGTAAGGAAGAAAATTAGCCTTGTTCAGCTAAAGGGAGAAAAAATGAGCAAACTGATTTCCTACTCAAATGATAGACTGTTCGAATTATACACAAAGGATTTTATTATGTTGGTTTTAAAATAAATGGCTGATTGGCTTCTAGATACAAACACAGAAATGTGGTTTAATTTATTTCCTTGATGTTCTCCAAAATTATGTATTCTTTCTCTACTTCTTTTCTATGCTAGTCTGTGATTGACTAATCTGAGACTCACCTTATTGAAGGTCTATAAACTCCTTGGTAGCAATAGTTATTGTTCCTTTGAGTCATTCATCAGAAAAAGTTCAGTACTTTTGTTTGCTGTTTCTTTGTTTTAAGTATACTTTCTTGGCTATTCTTCCTGAATATTCTGATTCAGTAGGTCTAGGGCAGTTTCCAAGTATTGATATATTTCTAATGTTTCCATTTGTAAGGCTGATGTATACACAGTCCTGTCAATGATGTCTATTGGCTTCCAGAAAACTAAGGGAAAAATAAAAGTAGCCAGGGTCTTCTCAAGTTATACACTTTATTCCCATTCTCTTAATATATTAAAAAACAAAGAAAAAGAAACACCCCATGACTTTTACTGACTCTGAGAAGAGGAAATATTTTATATATATTTCCTCAAATGGACATTCAAATCCTAAATCATTATTGGTTTTCTATTGTCTTGGCATCCTTATTCTTTAACTTTTTAAACTCTCCAGTACTTGAGTTTCTCAATGCCCTTCATTTCAGCTGTCCTTGAAGACCACAGGCAAAGCCAAATGAAGTCATCCATCTTAAGAAGGGTATTGTCTTCAGAGACAAGTCATCTCCCTGGAACAGGAAAAAAATCCAAGTGTTTTCTGATCTTTTTGTCCTTAGCTGTTTCAACTATTAATTATTTGTGAAGTGCTCTCTTTGTAGTCAAATTATTTAGGATGCTACAGAAATTAGTTCTAGAAATACTGTTTAGAATGACTTCTGAATGACAGTTTATACAAATATTTAATGATTAAGTATTCTCTTCCTATCATTTTCAAGTTGTTGATAAACATATTTGTAAGTCTATGTTGGTATATGTGTGTGTGTATATATATATATATATATATATATACTTATAATGGGAATATCTATACACATAAATAGATGGAAGTACATCAATACCATTATATAAACACACACATATATACCCATATAAACATATATATATAGGAATAGAATATATATAGACATACATACACACATATCTCTGTATACCCACAGTAGTTTCCATGATATCAGACATATAAGAATGCCCAATTACCAAATACTGAATAAATAGACCAATGCATAAGTGAATGACTAAATTGATTTAGATGGTGCTGACATTCAAACACACACACACACACACAAATTCAGAGTACACAGTGCCTACTGTATTTCATATGAACATGCTCTGTTTTTGATGCCATGCCAAGCAATCTTTAAGGGACAGTGAAAGGATCTCATATATATGTGCAATGTTAAATCAGGGAATATTGCCAATAAATGCTTGATGAATAAGACTGAATAGACTACAGAACCCTAATAAAAAGGCAAAATAGCAGCTACTTTGGAAATGCAGTTTAAAAGTATTTAAAAGATAATTCCCATGGTTAAATAAAATGCAGATTTTATGGTTTTGCATCAACTTGGGATGGATAATTTGATAAACACTACTTTGAAGGACAAATATTTGGTAGAAAATTATAATAAGAATTTTATATTCATTGGAATAGAGAAGAAGGCATAATTTGTTTTATAATGCCTGGTAGTTTCAAGTAAAATTAAGATAAATTATTTGGTTACTTGCCCATTGCTATGATAGACAGAACAATGTGCCCTCCACTCCCCCAAGATGTCCATGACTTAATACTCCAAACCTATGACTATGTTATCTTATATGGCTAAAAGGACTTTGCAGATGTGATTAAGTTAAGGATCTCGAGGTAGGGAGTTTTTTGTTTTTTGTTTTTTGTTTTTTTGTGTTTTTTTGGCTTATATAAGTATACCCAATGTAGTCACAAAGGAGGGTCAGGGCTAGAAAAGGTGTGATGACAGAAGCAGAAGTCAGAGTGATGCATTCTTAAGCCAAGGAATGTGGGTAGCCTTGAGAAGTTGGAACAGGCAGTGAATGGATTCTTCCTTAAAGTTTACAGAGGAAAGTAGCCCTGCCAACCCCTTGATTTAAACTCCATTAGATATATTTCAGACTTTTGACCTACAGAACTAAAAAATAATGCATTTCTGTTGTTTCAAGTCAGTAAGTTTGTGTTGATTTAGTACAGTAGCAATAAGAAATTAATACACTCCTTATGTGCCTGGATTTCTGGCATGACACCCCAACCCAACATAATGCCTGTAAATGGTTATGAAAGGGAAGAAGTGATCCTTCCCAGAAAGTTTAAAATAATGCTACTAGCAAACTCAACTTTGCTTTGAATACCTAGACTTAAGAAAACATTTTAATTACCATTTTTCTTTAGATATAGATTATCATCAATTATAAGACACACCATTATTTTGTTTACCAGTAAAAAGGAAGGAAAATAAAAGGTCTGCAACGGGAATCACTGCATAATAGAAGATTCTGGCACACAACTGGACAACTGTATCACCAAAGACCAATACTCAGAGCATAAGTTTCATGAGATATAAATGTAACAACTAGAAAGTGACAACAAGGAAATTTGGAAGTCTCTATATATGCACTAGGAAGAAGAAAGAAAATGAATTTTCTCCAGAAAAAAATAAATTACAAGCCCAGAATCACACTATGAATTCAAACTACCAGTATGATGCAAAAGTTTCTTAAGCCTAAAATTTAATTTAAAGTGAGGTCAGGTTGGAAGCTACCTCACCCCATAAGTAACTGGCATAAGTAAACGCATTGTCTCCGGATGAAAGGAAATTCATTCCAGGCCAACAGTGATTATAATATGTTGTCATGGTTGTGAAAGGCAGTTTCAAAGATGCTAAGCTGTTTTTAAAAATTATATTTCAGAATCTTTTAAATATAATTAATCTGTTTGTTATATCATATTCTGTGCTTTTCTGGGAGAGCTGCCTTGTACATTTTTAAGATGAATATGATAATAAATGAGAAGTGTGTGTATGTATGTGTATGTCCTTTATCAACAGCAGTCATCAGGTTATCCAGTGATCCAGCATTTTCCTAATTTAATGGACACTTCTCTGTTTTTATCTCTATGTAGCATTTGAAACACTCCCATTCCATCTGTCTTGAAACTCTTTTTCTTCTTTAGTTTCTCTAACCCTTCTCTCTTGTTGATGTCCTCCTATTTGTCTGACTACTTCTGAGACTTCCTAATAACCATTCTCCACCTGGTCTTTACATATTATTGTTCCTTAGAGCTCTAGCTTGAGCCATCTTTATTTCCATTCCATTTTACATAAACTCACTACTTCAAATTTTAATGAAACTCAAAACTCAATATAAAAACCTTTTTCTAATTTTCTTTAAAAAATCAAACAATATTTCAGAGTAGCTTCAAATTCAAGCATTTCTAAATTCATCCATTTCAAGGCTATTTCTTCTCCTGAAGGTCTTACCACTGTCACATTTTCATTGTTGAACTGAAATGATCCAACTGGTAACCTCAGAGTAGTTTTATTCATCCTTTCCTTTCTTGCCTTTATAATAATATACTGAAAATTATAATATTGTTTATTAAAAATGTTTCTCTTATCTCTCCCTACATAATATGACATCATCACTCATTTCCAGGCGATTACAATGACTTAAATGCTCTTTCTACCTCCAGAATAATACCCTTACATATATAACCTACAGTACTGACCAAAGGTTAGCTTCCTATGACTACTTAGTAAAGTCCATTTCCTTAGGTTGGAAGTCAAGGGTGTTTCCAACCTACTCCCAATGTGTCTTTCTAATTTCAATTTCTTTCTTTTTTTTTTTAGTTAGGCCAGTAAAAAATTTATTTGGGAAATGGGGGAAAGAACAGAGTTTCTTGAGAAATGGGAGAGAAAGACAGAAATACACACCAAGATTTGGTGTGGCCCGTCTAGGCAGAGAGCCTATAATTTTCTTTTAATGCCTCTCAATGGCCCACTGCGCCAGACAGTACATGTCAGATGCTTTCACCTTTCTGGAACTTTGTTCAAGCTATAATCTTTCTGAAAGGTTTTCTTCATGATTTTTCCTGCCTGTTGAAATTTTACTTAAATTGCATGAACCAAACAATTTTAGAGAATCAATATATTAGAGAATATATTCTCTAAAAAGCTCTACGTGATCCTCTCAGTCCTAAGTAATCACCCCCCATCCTGTGTTCCCATGGCACTTATTAAACTTCTTAAAGTTTGAAGATTTCCTAAGTCTAACTCCTAGAAGATTCTTATGTGTCACTTTTCTCATTATTAGATGAATTCTCTTGTATTCATCTTAGCAGATAAAAATGACGTGTGGAAAGTGGATATAAAAGAATATTTTATTTGTTTAATTGATCCATGTTTAAATGGATGTAAGTCTGGGCCTCCTCAAACTTTCAAACCTGAGAAATTTACAATGCCATTGGTGAAAATGGGAAAGGTAGATAGAGCAGCCTCTATATCAGAAATGATGTATTTGGCTGATGTTGGATACCTGTTGAATACATCTTGGCAGAATTTAAAAATCATCCCTGGAAATGTGAGGGTTGAATTTGCCATATAAAATCCCCAGGGGGAGAATATAAAGAGATTAACAGAGACTCTTCACAGATATTTGGAGAAATGATGTGAGATCTAGAGAAAGTCAAGAAAAGAAACATCAAAAGAAAGATAGGATGTATCTGGTATAGGATATAAATTTGATAATTATTGACTCACATCTTAATTTTGAACTAGAGATACCATGTAGATACCATGAAATTGGAAATATAGGCTGCTATTTTTACAGATATACATGGGAAATCTATTTTGCATTGGAAATATTTTGACAAGCTTCAGTTAAAACACATGGGCAGACTTTTTTAATTAAGAAAAGGTTCTGTTTTTTTGTTTGTTTTTGTTTTTGTTTTTCTACAATTCTCTGCTTTAGGAACTGATGCAGAAAGAAAGAGAACGTTCTCTTCATGATCTTGGCCTTATTTTTTTCCCTCTTCATCTATTTTAATTCTCATGTTAAACCATAACATTTAGCTGCGCTGTAATGTTCATACTTAACATGCAAACCTAAAATGCACATTTAATGGGAATGAAATTTTTAAATCATATTACTTTATGATGCATGATTTAAGAGCTCCATTCCAATTAAGTATATGTATAAAGCCATAATTATTGCTAGTCTGCCTTTCTATTTATACTTTTACCACTCCTCAAAAGGCTTAATGAGTTTATTGGATAATTTTGAGAGATAGGACCTAAATCTTACAGCTTCTTTATTTCATTTGAAATTCTAAATGCAACATTTTGTCTTATCTTTGGTTACATAATGTATAACACAGTTAATCCATCTTCCCCTGATGATAATTCTGGTCTTTGCTTAAAAGATATCATAATTCAAGTGCTATAAATCTAATCAGTAGTTACTATTTTTTCCCCCTAGGATATGACAAGGCAGCTAGAAAGTAACTGATGAGTTTCTATCACCACCTGCCAAAAGCAGAGTAGCTCTACGGCTCTCTTCTTAATGGGAAAATGAACAGGTTTAGTACATCTCTGGCTAATTTGGGGCCAAATTCATCTCTTAGGAATCTGTGCTTCCTTTTACAGAGTGTAAATTCTGAGGCAGTTACAGTATGACAGGTGGAAAGCACAAGGAAAAACCTCAGCTGCATTCCTTCTTAAACGATGCCTATAAACAATTGGGCATAACCTAGGTTATTTCTGTGATCTTACAAGATGGGGTTGTCAGCAAGTCATTGCTGTGCTCTCCCAGTAGAAATGCCCTGAAGACAGAAGCAACGTTTTACATGTTGCCAAACTGTAAAATACAATGTGTTCTTATTTGCTGTTCCCAGTGACCTGCCAGTGTGGAATTCTCATTTGCTTCTTATGGGGGTTGTGGTCAGCATTTTTATTTTTGAAATATGTCACTGTCTCCGCAACACACAAAATCTTACGATTTACTGATAATCAGTATATTTTAGAAAGTAAAATGTTCAAAAGTCCAGAGAGCCATACAATTTGAAGATAAAAACCAATATTATATTCAGCAGAGCAATATATCATTATAATCTCATGAAAATAGATGCCACTTGCAATTTTGAATAATACTATAATTATATATAAATGCTTAAATTATTAGATACATTCAATGAAGTTTTAAGTATCTGGTTTTATAACAGAGAAAAATATCTTGTGAACTTGGATATTAGAGAATATCAAGATATTTAGGGGTTAATACACA
>PVKH010038065.1:0-11376 GCA_004027955.1 Chaetophractus vellerosus | reverse complement strand
TGAGCTAATAAATTCCCATTGTTTAGCCCAACCCATTTCATGGTATTTGCTTGAGCAGCCTAGGAAACTAAGACACCCACCAATCAACCCCAGAGCAATGCAAACTTTCATTCATACAAAAACCTGTACGGGAATTGTTATAGCAACTCTATTCATAATTGCTAAGAACTGGAAACAATCCAATGCCCTTCAATAGGTGGGTGGCTAAACAAACTTGTTTATATCCAGAGCATGGAATACTACTGAACAATAAAAAAAGAAATGAACTATTGATACGTGCAACAACTCAGATGAATCTCAACGGCATTATGCCAAGGGAAAGAAGCCAGTCTCAAAAGGTACTATATTGTATATATCGATTAATATTTATATAACATTCTCCAAAAGACAAAATTATAGTGTTTGCCAGGTATTAGGGTTGGGGACAGAATGACAATAAAAGAACACCATGACAGAGATTTTTGGGGTGATGGAACTGTTGTGCATTCTGATTGTGGTAGTGGTAAAATCAATCAATACATGTGTTGAAATTCATAGAGCCATGCACTAGAGGAGAAAGTCAATTTTACTATATGATCATTTTTCAAAATTACGATAAAATGAATCAAAACTCCAAGTTTTCAAAAGGCCTTAATTTCTCCTGGCCTAAAGTTCTAAGCCCTACCCTAAAGAAAACGTGATTTACACTACAAAATTCCCTTAAACGCTCACCATATGTCATTACTACAGAAAAACCTATGAGACTCAGATTGATTCCTCTTCTAACAGATTCTACCTTGCTGCATTCTGAGCTTTCAAGGCTCTAACAAAAAATTAATACCACCCAGAGGTGCAAACTGAACTCCAAGGATCCCCAGACATACCCATGTATGATACCCAAAAAAGGGGTAAAATATATTGAAAGAGAAATAAACAAAAGTCAGCCTTAAAGGGACCATTTCAGATACTTTTAACCACAACCACTGTTCTGAAACTCGAAGGCATAGAGCAGTGGATTCATGCTACCTGATGTAAACACTGCTAAGAGTTCCACAAGGTGGGTGTCTATTCCCCTCTGGAGATCTAACACTAAGGCCCACTAAAAGGACTCCAGAAGAAAAAATAGTTGCTTCAAGAAATAGTTTCAGACAGCTTCTTCCACCAACCTCTAAATTAAGATGCTTGAAAAGAACAAAGGACTTATGTTTGTTTTCCTCTCTGTCTGTTATATTCTTTCCTGTATGGTGGATCAAGATATTAGACTGTTACAGTGCCTCTCCCCCAGTATTTTCTGCTGCTCTCTTGATTTTCTTTGTTCCTGTAACTATAAAAACCGTGAACTCCCTAATTCACTTTTTCCTATCACAGTGGCTACCAATTTGTCCAGCTGCTGGATTTATCATCCAGCCCCAGATGGCTCTAAGGAGAATCTTAATAGTCACACCTAAAAGTTCAAATGATGCTACACTTTGCCCCAAAACTAGTAATCACATCCCCTTTTATACTCAGCACAAGAATATTATTAACCCTAACACATCCTATTTGGACCTTAGGCCCCAGCAATTAACTGCCGGTACTGATAGCTCCCGGAGCCTCAAAGGAGCTCAGGAAACATCAGGGATGGGAATCGTTACAGTGTAGTTATTTTCTCAAAAAGCTGTTTAGAAGTCAATACATGATCTACTTAATTCCACCTACAGTGTTTGTCCTCCAAAATCAGACTAAGTCCCAGGAGCAGTTATGTTCATCATAAACAATACATTTATGTCCCCTCAAGTGCACCCCAGGAACATGCTTCTGGTGTAATTGGATGGCCCTCTCTTGCTTAGCTCACATAACCGAACCACCATCTACTTCCCCGCAGCCCCCCCACCCACCCCTCCACCTTTCCTGTAGCTTATATTTTATTAAAAGCCCAATACATTGATTCAGCAGAAAGGGTCTGAGATTTTGGATTTCACCAGATTGTAAAAGGGTTTCTACTCTGGATAGGAGTCCCCAAATAAAAATGTTTTTAAAATGTATGTCTGATTACCACCCAGAGAGCAAGTAAAACAACTCAAATTTAGAAATTCAACAAACCAGCATAAACTCATTGATTAAAGAAGTCCTACACAACAGAATTTTCCTTGCCAACTTATTGGCCAACCAAGGCAGAGTACATAAAATTACTAAGACACATTGTTGTACCCGGGTAAACACCAAGGAAAAGGAACACAGTCAACTAAGTGAAAGAACCACTCTATACAAGATTGGCCAAACTAAACAATGGAACTCAAGCTCTGGTTAGTCCTAAGTAAAGTAGAAAACCGGATGTGAAGAGGGTTCCAAATATTTCTGTCATTATCATCCCTATACTTCTTGCATTTTTGCTTTCTGATACTTAAGTGCTTAAATGTTACTACATCATTGTTATCTGAAGGCAACACCCAGCTGGGGGTGGCACATTAAAAAGGGACTGATGTTCTCAGGGCCAACACAGTGTCTCTGGAAGCAGAGGTTAACCAAAAGGGGAGAAATCATATCAAAGAGTGGTGTAGACCTTGCTGAACTGAGGAGGTGGCTTCAATGGAAGGACATCTGGAGCCAGCAAACACACCATTTATGCTCCACAGCTGAATTGCAAGGTTTCTTAGAAAAGCCAATAAGTAAAAATGCCTTCCGTGAAAACTGTCAGTATGTGCAAATGCAAATGGCCCTTTTGATGATTTTCGATCATTCAGCCTACCCAAGAGGGAAAAATGATTCTGTTCCAGAATCCATCAGCAAATTTGCCTTTATAAACCTGCCCATATTTTTAGTCTATGAGATAATCTATATATGATGCATATCCTTCATATGTGAGTAAATTTCAGTGTACTCCAACAGAATATATTATGGTCAATTTCTCATATTGTGGATATATATATATATATATATATACACATGCATACATATATGTATATGCATATGTTTGTGTATATATTCTACTGTACTTATACAACAAATTTTATTCATCCATGCCCTAACCTAAAATGAGATTACTTTCATTGTTATAGGCAATATTTTTGAAAATGTTATTACAATTACATATTTTCCATCATTATTCCTTTAAGGAATTCTTAGAAGTGGATATATTTGATAAATAAGTATCAAAAATGTTAAAAGAAAGAAACTAGCAATTCCAATATATTTTCCAGAAAGATTGTACCAATTTACTTTGCTGACATGATATGAGAAACTATTGCACTATATCCTTGCTAGAGCCATGCACTATTGCTCATTTTAATCTTTGCCACTTGAAAAAAGAACTGTGCTAGCTAGGACTTTTTTTTTTTAATTTGTATTTTATTGATTACATTTTAGTTTGAAATCTCATGTAAATTTTGCATACCATTGGTTTTTTGATTTCTTGTTGGTTAACTTGCCTGTTCATGAACTTTGCATATTTTCTTTCCATTTATTATTGATGATAACGCCTTTCATTTGTGAATGATGTTAAGTATATCAATTTAATGCATCAAAATATTAGAAAAATATCTATCCTTTACAAATGTAACCTCAATCAAAATCAGAACGGGAACCAGCTGTGGCTCAATTGGTAGAGCCCTGGTTTACTACATGGGAGTCCCCAGGTTCAGTTCCCAGGGCCTCCTTGAGAAGGCAGGCCACCACGAGATGGCAAACCGCTGCGAGCAAGGCAAGCTGCCGTGAGCAGGCAAGCCGCCGCGAGCAGACAAGCTGCCACGCGGTAAGCTGACTCAGCGGGATGTCGCAACAGGGGGATACAAGCAGACACAGAAGAATGCAAAAGCAAAAATGAACACAGCAAGAGCAAGCAGCAAGGGGGGGGGGAATATATAAATAAATAAAAAATAAATCTTAAAAAAAATCAGAATGGGACTGTCTATGGAACTTAAACTGATTTTAAAATTAATCTGGAAGTAAAACTGTATGAGAAGAGTTAAAACATTTTTGGAAGAAAAATCATACTTTCCCTACTGAATAAATATTAACTCATATAAATTACAAATTGGAACAATTGCCTACCCATCAGGGGAAAAATTAGGTGTCCTCCTTCATAAAATGCACACTCACAAAGTATTCCAGTGTGGATTTAAAATTTAAAACTGTAAACATGCTCAAAGAAAAGAAAATTTTAAATAAACTTTTCATTTTGGAATAATTTTTTTATTTACATAAAAGTTGCAAAGATATTGCAGGGGACTCCACGAAAGCTCTCATGCAGTTTCTGCTGATGTTAATATCTCACACAATGATACATTTATCAAAACTCAGTACCACATGGTTTTTTCACTGTATATTGTGAAAAACCAGTGACAGATTTCAATGTATATTTTCTAATTATTTTTCATTCATTGCAAAAATATTACTGGGGCTTACTCGGCTCTGGAGATAATAGACAAAACCTTTTGTATCACTGATGTGACCTTCAATGGGAAGGAGGAAACAAACAACAAACAAAATAAATAAGTAAATCATCTAGTATATTTAGAAGTGATCAATGCTGTAGGTAAAAATAAAGCAGGAAGGGAAATGGGGAGCTCTCCAGTGGGGGAAGGGAGAATATATCATTTAAATAAGGTAGTCAAGGTAACCTTCAATAAGAAAGTCACTGTATGAATCACAGTTCTCCAAGGAAAATAGTATGAGATTTATTTTAGGAATTGCCTCATACGACCAGGTAGGGATTGGCAAATCCGAATTCTGTAGGGCAGGCCTCAAGTTGGGAACTCCATTGAAAGTTTCAGTAAATTCCCCAAGAGAAGGTGGCTGGCTGAAGTAGAGAAAGAAATACTTTCTGACTGCTGAAATCATCAGTTCTCCCTTAAAGCCCTTGAGGTGTTTCGATAAGATTTCTCTCTTTGCTGGAGGTAATCACCTTTGTTGATTGTAGATGTAATCAACCATAGAGGCAACCAACAAGCTGATGATTTAAAGTCATGAATTGACCAAACAACTGGACACCATAACTTGGCCAAGTTGACACATGAACTTAACCATCACAACCCTCTTGGTCCATGTGGCCTAGATCAGGGCTTGGCAAACTTTCTATAGAGGGCCAGGAGGTAGATAATTTTGGGTTTAGGGCCATATGGTATCTGTTGCAACTACTCAACTCACCAGTGTGTGTAAGAGCAGCCATAGGCCATAGAATGAGGAATAAGCATGGCTCTGTTCTGATAAAGCTTTATTTTACAAAAACAAGCAGTGGGCCAGATTGTTCCATGGGCAGTAGTTTGCAGACTCCTGCCCTAGATCCTTTCTATTCAAAGTGTGGGCCAACATTGTATGTGAGCTTGTCTGATAAGCATCATCTTGGGCACCACCCCAGTCCAGGTCTCCCTTGAATTTCCTGGAAACTCTCTATTTTACTATTATTATCATTTCTCCTGCATCAGCTCTCTTTCTCCTTCTAGAATCCTCATTATATTTGATCTGTAAGTTCACCATGACTTTTTTTTAGCTCATGGTAAATATCTCCAAACCATGGTTAACTTCTTCCTCTGAGTTCTGGTGTTCAAGATTGCTTTTCTTCTATAGCATAAAATTGCTGTATCTTTCCAGTGTTATGTGCTAGCGATGGGGATAAATTTTATTTTGATAAAATTCAAAAGTATAGAAAAGATCCATTGTGATATTTTTATATTTTAAAGTATGAAGCTGTGTTTTTAAAATCATTCCTTATCTTAAATGTTCCCTTTTCATAGACACATCTTTTAAGTCTTTTCAAAAGTACAAAATGAAGTTTCTGAAGTTTTCTTCTTTTCCATGTAGTAAGTTTGCTTCATAGGGAGATTTCTGCTCTGATGCTTTAAATCCCTTTCTGATGAAGGGCTGAGAGTTTTTCACATGTCTGTTGATTTTCTCTATTTGTTCATCCTTAAAGTACAGGTGACTGTTGGTGGCTGGATGAGGTAAAAGGAACAGTCTAGTACTAGAATTTGGAAAGGATATGATTTTGCTCTCTTTGTAAATTCTTTGTGGTCCAGATAAGGGAAAGAAGACAGCCTTCAGCTTTCCTAGCCTGCTTCCATAGATCAAAGATGGATTGTCTGTGAGGGGGGCAGAGGTGGTCAGGGATGTCCACAGCTCTGGTAAAAAGTTTCTTTGCAAAGTTTGCCATGGAGTCCCAAAATGAGTATCAGTGTTGGCCTCACTCCTTTTCCTAACAGGCCTGAGTTCTCTTTTTAGAAGCAAGTCATGGGCAGGACCATCTGCTATACTTAGCTCACTCTTACTGGGGATCATCAGGCAAGTGACCAGTGGAGCCACAAGTTCTTCTGGGCACCATCAATGGAATGGTTTTCTTTACTTTATGGAAAATGTTAAAAACATTGTTTTAATGTAAAATGTTTTTATGTTTAATATAAAAACCATTGTTCCTAGGAAAGGTGAGATATAGTTCCTGTAAGAGTTCTGCACAGACATACTGTGAAAGAATAAATAGCATATTGAATCCTGTGTTTGCAGCATCTCTGATTAGGGAAACTGCTAGATGATGATGACTTCCTTATCGATTGAGGAGGAAGCTAAAATTTTGTTTAAATCAGATGGGATCTAAACAGGTAGGTATAGTAGATCTTTACCTGAAAAGTAGAGACTGTATGTACCCCAGAAAATCATGTTCTTAAAATCCATTCCTGTGGGTGTGAACCTATCATGGAGTAGATCTTTTGATTAGGCTAATTCAGTTAAGGGCCTTTTGATTAGGTTACTTCAATTAAGGCATGGCCCAGGCTTGGTCTTAATCATCCTACTAGAGTCCTTTATAAACAGGTTGAATATGGAGAGACAGAGTGAAACTCACAGAAACACAGAGAGAAAGCCACAGGAGCAGAGAGAAAGCCAGAGGAAACCAGAAGCTGAAAACAATGAAACCAGGAAGAGAAGGGAGAGACCAGCAGATGCCACCAGGTATCTTGCCATGTGACAGAGGAGTCCAAAATCACCGGCAGCTGGTCTTCTGGGAGAAAACATCACCTGATGATGCTTTGATTTGGAAATTTTCATGGTTTCAGAAGTGTAAGCCTGTAAATTAATAAATCCGCATTGTAAAAGCCAGCCCATTTCTGGTATATTGCTTTCAGCAGCGCAGAAGACTGAAACAGTGGCCTTTTGGTATTAAGCTGTGAATAGACTTCAACATCAGCCACACTCTCTGTCCTCTGTGCCCTGGACAAAGAACCACATGCCTCTAACTTGCTGGAAGAGAAACCCAGACTACCCCATCAAGACTCAGTCTTGGGGCCTGGACAACCCCTGCTGTTCTTATCCCTCCCATCTCCTAGCCCCGTGGGAGCACACAGCTCTGGGGCCAAGACCTTCAAACAAATAAAGATCCTACCTTTAAGCAGAGGCCTAAATGGAGAAGAAATGGCCTAAGTATTGTGTAGGTCTTGCATTTAGTAAGAGATAAAAGAGCATGTGAAAACCATTAGACAGTCTGGGTTTGATGCCCTGAAATTTCACTCTCAGTTTTATGAAAGGAATTGATTATATGATCTAGTTCTGACCCAATACTGGCAGCTCTGTGAAACTCATCCCTTTTCTACTAAATGGTAGCTGCAAATGCAGGCAGGGGTCTACCACTGTTTGTTGACTTTGCACATGCCCACAGTTCCTGGAAGAATTGAGATTTGATCACCATCCTAACTTCTCAAGGGCTTGCCTTTCCTTTACCCCACACAGCAACCAGTGCAGCATGTTACTTGGGACCTCATCTGCTTATTCCCTGAGCCAGCTTCAGCAACTACACCAGGGGTCCCAGGGCCCCTTCTGGAGCTTGTCACTTACACTGGATCTTACCTAGAACCTAGATTTCTCTGGCATGTGAAGGTGCTTTTCTTGTTCTGAGGCTCATACAGATTTTTCTGCAGTTTCATAATCTTTTGGCCACGTGGGTAGACTTTGGGAAGAAAACAAGAATTAAAGTCATGAGGTCAGTTTGTCTTCTTGGAGTAGGCTTCAGAACGTTTCTTTTAGGCTCTTGTCCTGAGAATGCTGACAGACCATTTACAGGGTAAGTGCAGCTGTTTGGCAGTCGGTGTTTGTGGTAAGGCCACTGGGCCTGATTTACAGAAGAGACTACAAAGCTGAGATGAAGAGGAAATAAAAGCTGATGTTTCACAAGACTGGGAATTAGAAAGCCCAGAGTTCTTGTGTTTGGTATTGAGTCAGGCCATAACTCAAGGCCTGTGTCTTCATCTCTGCATCTCAGCCTCACACTCATAAAGTAAACAGAGGAAAGCGTGGCTTAGTCCCTAATACAGCCTGCCAGAAACAGCTGTCCACGGGAAGGGGAAGGGGCAGTCTGTGAACTAACATGGCCACTTAGGTCAGCCAAAGCATCATGGGAAAACAGGAAGATAGACACTCACGAGTGAGCAGGGTGTTGTTTGCCACCTGGGGTAAAGATGGACTGAAAAAGAAGGAAAAACTTTTAATGTTTGTTCATTCTCAAATTTTTAAGATGAGTAATGTCATAATCTAATGAACACAATATATTTTTATTTATTTGTGTATTGTTTTTCTATCCTTCTTCCTTCCTCTTTGAAAGACCTATAGAAACACCCAATTCTACAGAAATGCATCAGTGTAACTGAGCACATCTTTCAGAACCCAAATGAATATTGAAAGGCAAGGATAATATTCTGGAATTAGCAATCTGACTCTTTTTTTGGATTGGGAGCAAAACACCAAACATGCATTTATACCAGGTCAGCCCTTCTAGTGCTAAAATCTGTGCGTTAGAAGAGGCTACAACTGGAAATTGAACCCACATTTCTTTCCTGAGAACATAGCATACTAGATTCTAATCACTCAGTGTTGCTTTGTTATTTACTATTTTCCTGCCATTCCACATTCATGTATATTTATGTGATATCCCAAAATATCCAGCAGCACTTATTTCAGATGATCATCTATGTCCTAATCAGAAATACTAATCAGGAAAGCCATAACATACTCAAACCCTATTGTGTAAGGCAAACATCATTTGGAATACAGAAAAATCCTGCTCGGATAAAAATGCTCTTCTAAGTACCTTCTACTTTTTACAACAGGAAGAAGAGAAAATAAAGCCCATTTCCTGCTTATTTCTAAAGGTTGAATGCAGCAAGCTCTACAGGACCCAGGAACCAGCGGAGATCAGATATTACAAAGTCAGTAGGCTGCTAATTTAGACACATGTTGTCTCTACGTTTTTAACCACAGGGAGTAAAAGTTAAATATAAAGATCCTCAGATCCTTTCTTGTGTTCATGAATCCCAGCTTAAGAATAATATCAGGGAGTTCAGAAGACTGATTC
This sequence comes from Chaetophractus vellerosus, assembly GCA_004027955.1. Taxonomy (NCBI): domain Eukaryota; kingdom Metazoa; phylum Chordata; class Mammalia; order Cingulata; family Chlamyphoridae; genus Chaetophractus; species Chaetophractus vellerosus. The sequence goes on along the minus strand of PVKH010038065.1, from coordinate 2,087 downwards.
ACCCATTTTAAGGCAGTTTATAAGCACTTAGCCTTGATATCCTGAAGATTTTCCTAGTCAACCCGTCTCAAAGGAAAAACATGTGAAAAGTGGAATTATGGAGCTTTATCTACTGGAAAAGCTTAACCAACTGGATTTTTCAACCTTCAAACCATTCTGTATGTCCATTTCATGTGTTTCCCTTTCCAGCATGGAAGAATTTATCCTCAGACCGACTGTTGTTTAGAAAATCCTTTTATGTCATGCACAGACACCTCTTTAAAGTTTTGTCCAGGTGTTGACACAGGGTCACATCTGGCTTTATTCTTACAGCAACGGAAGTGGAAACATCTGTATCAAAGCATTAATATCAGGCCACCCACTCACGTCGCAAGGCTCTCCTCTGTCCACCCACTCTCCTACTGATCTCCCGAGACCACAGCTTACAATTATTTTCTCTTTAAGTGGCTTTCACTTAAAAGCAGATTTTTTTTAAAAAATCATATATGTTATTATGTGAACCCAAAATGGTTACTGCTTGCACACCAAAATCTATAACAAGCCCTCAAGTCGTCTTTGTTCTTCAGAGTACATCATCATTTAGCAATCAATCCAGTTGTAGACAGACACTTTTAGAAGGTGGCACAGTGTTCTTTCAGGATGCTATTTAACCATCATTGATTTCTATTTATCAAGAGTTAAGCCACGGATGATCACATTTTAAGAGGAGACCTTTGCATGTCAATCTGACTGTTTGGGACTGACGCTGATGGCTCACCTCTGAGCCAATCCTGTTGGTTTCCATGCAATTGCTCACTGATGGAATTGAGAATCTGACCTTGACTATTTCACAATAAATATTGGCCTTGGCAAGAAAACAGAACTGTAAAGTCTGGGAAAATTTACAGAGCACATACTAAACTGAAAATGGGGTAAATTCAGCTCCATCCATACCAACAAGTCATTGAGTGACATTGAAAAAAAATGAGAGTAGCTAAATTTCTCTATGGTTCAATTTATCATTTTTAAAAATAGGTTTTATAATTTTATTTCTTCCACCAGCCAGGAGTTGTGTGATATCATTAGGGTAAAGCCAACCATTTTTAAGGTGATTTAGAAAGCAATCCATCTATCTAATATTTGCCAGAAAATAAGAAGGTACCTCATTTCCTAAATACCTCCAATAATTATGAGCCTCTATTAATACCTGACATTAACACCTTCAATAGCTATAGATTCTTTTGCATAGGGACTTGCACCTTTTTATAATTCAAGTAGATTTGGAATATAAATATTTTAAACATTATTGAAAATGGCATATCCAGTTCCCATTCAACATGGCATCTAGTTGAGAGAGAGAGATGCTGAAGTAATACGACATAGGGTTGTTTGCTTGGGTGGGAGAAGAATGTGTAGAAAGACTTAGCATATAAGGCCCCAGAAAACATGAAAGAACTGAGCAATTGAGTTGCACAAAAATTTATGAAAGAAGAGAGAAACAGTAAGTAACGGGAAGGACAATCATCATAACTATCAAAATGTTTGTGTGCCGCTTCAGCATCCATCTTACTTTGGCCAAGCCACATGTCTCAACACTGACCTTTGGCCTAATTAATGAACAATTTTCCAGCCCTGGGACCTTGACACCTCAGAGTTCAAATCTACACCTGCTGCCAACATCCACGCCACCCACAGCTGGTCTCAAAAAATCTCACCAGCACCACTGCCCACAGACCCGCAGTCCCTTTCTCTTTTTGCATGTGTTTACTTTAAACTCACCAATCCCTGATTCTCACAGGAAATCTACTAATGTCCACCCCTGGACCACAATAAAGATACAAGTCCACAGGTTCCTCTTGCTCTGCTTGTGTGCTCCCCACCTGCTGGTCCTCTAACACTTCCCAATGAACACCTGTGGCCCTCTTTCTCTGGGAACTGTAAGTAAAAAGCTATCTTTTCTCATGCATTATGGACTCAGTTTCCCCTTTGTGAAATCCAACCTCAACCTCCACCAGGTTCCAAATTTAAAATCCAGCTTAGGGAGTGGATGTGGCTCAAGTAGTTGAGCCACCACCTCCCACATGGGAGGTCCTAGGCTCACTTCCCGG
>PVKH010038064.1:0-11374 GCA_004027955.1 Chaetophractus vellerosus | reverse complement strand
TGATGTAATTCTTTCTTATAGAACACACTTTCAAAGCACTTCTGCTTCCAGCAGGCATTCTCATTTGTGAGTTTATGAAAACCACCCTCGGAGCTTTAACGGAGCTGCCCAGGTCTCACCCAGACCTGCTGAAGTGCAGTCTTGGGGCATAAGGCTCTGACTGGGGACATTTAAACAGCCCCCTAGAGGATGACGACGGTCATCCCTGGTTTAGAATCACTGCCTTACCGAATCTAGACTAGGATCAACCTTCTTCACCCTTCTTAATGCTCAGTAAAACTGGCAAGTCTGAGTTTCCTGGACCAATGGCCTATGAGGAAGTGATGGGCTCCAGCCTGCTCCTACATCAGAGCCTTCAGTGTGCACTGTGCAGCCCCTAAGGCACCCGAAGACCTTCCCAGAAGGGCTGAGCCTTTCTGTGCAACCTGGTCAAGCCACGTTGGATCCCTTCCCAGAGCGGGAATTTTAAATCCGCAAATTAAAATACAGAGGATAACAAAGAAAAGACAACCACAGTGAAATTATATTTAAAAAGTTATCAAGATACTAAAATATTTATAATTATAGAAATATGTGTGCTTCTTCATTAACCCATTAAAGAAGCAAAATAAAAGGGCAAGTGTAATAACTGCCATAATTTCAATGTACAAATCACTTTAAACCATCTTTTTCTTTTTTTTTGCCTCCCTGAGATGGCTCCCTCATGTTTGCTCGATTTTTTTTTTTTTTTTCTCGTTTATACTTGTTGTCTGTTTTTTCTTTAGGAGGCACCAAGAACCAAACCTACGCCCTCCCATGTGGGAGGCAGGTGCTCAACTGCTTGAGTCACATCCACTCCCCTAAACCATCTTTTGAGATATCTGCAGTAAGTGTAATATGATATGAAAATATCTGATTTCTATTGATGCTAATGCCACACAGTCTGTTTGTTGCCTGTATTAATAATTGAAGGAAATGCTCAATTTTAATATGAAGCTAGTGAAAATAAAGATGCACATACAAACTCATAAACTCTGGGTTAAAAACCCTTGTTGAGGAGAATATGTGGACATGGAGGGTTTTTAAGAGAATCAATTTGCAGATTCTTTCCTAAAACCTTACACATTCTGAATTTTACTGTGGTGCGTTGTGTAGGGTATAAAAACCTCTAATTGCCATCAGAGGAACAACTAGGGAATGCACTACTCCAGTAGAGGAGCCCCTGGGAGCAGGGCGAGGGACCCCAGGGGAGCAAGGCCTTGTTTTAGCCTTGTCTATCTTAATGTGTCATTGTCCCAGGGCACAAATGAAAAAACTTGTTGAATAAAAAAAATGAAGTCATAGTTTTTCAGTCATGAAATCATAAGTAGGTGACTGTGAAATCAAGTAGGATTTTGTTTTTATAAAATGAAGGAGGGGCCGGCTCGATAGCCCAGTGGATAGGGCACCACATGGGAGGCCCCAGGTTTGGTTCCCGGGGGCCTCTCCTAGCGGGCAGACCGCCTTGAGAATGGCAGGCCGCCATGAGCGGGCCAGAGCCACCGTGGGCAGGGCAGAAAGCTGCCACGGACAGGGCAAAAGCCGCCACGGGCAGGGCAGGTCGCCCGCGAATGGAGCGCAGCCAGCCACCCGCGAACTGAAAGCCGGCCGTGAACGGACGCAGGAGCTGCCCACAAGCGGGGAAAGCCGCGCCTGCGCAGTGACCACTCTAGGCGCGTCGCCGCAGCGGGGGGGAAGGGGAGATATGTAATAAAATAAATAAATCTTTAAAAATAAATAAATAAAATAAATTTAAAAATAAAAATAAAATAAAATGAAGGAGGCAAATCTGCAGCTTCAAAGTTTTGATAAAAATGTATTTCAAGTGCACATACATTATGCAATTTTTCTGAAATTATATCCTTTCAAAATAAACTGTTTAAAAATAAATAATTTTGAATCTCAATTTCTAAATCTATAAAGGAGAACAGTTTCTCAAATTTCTTCTAGGCTACATACAAGGAAAAATGTTTGAAGCCTGACCCATGTCTTTCAAAGTATGGCCCATGAGCCTTCTTCATCAGAAATGCCTGGAATATCTGTTAAAATTGCAGATTCCTAGATCCCACTCTATACCTGCAGAGTTTGACTAAGGGTGGGGCCTGGGAAGTTACACTTCTAACAAGTATCATGGTTGACTCCCACATATAACAAAGTTGAAAACCACTGCATTATGTTACTTTACACTTTTTATTGCTTTGTGGTGAAATCTTCTAGAAACAATATAATAACGTTTGGATTTTTAAAAACTCTTATTTAGGCTTTAATTCCATGGACAAACATTTGTAACAAGCTAAATTATACAAGCTCAACACAGGTCATGATTTTTATTCAGAATTTGTATGGTAATTAACCATTGTCAAGGTATATAGGAACCATCTCTTTAGAATGTTATTTAATAATTAATAATTTTCAGTGGTATAGAATAGTGACGTTTTCCTTACCATGTTCCTTTAAGATCTGATACCACTTTTGGATTAGCTGTACACAAGCTCATCAGAGAAGAGAAAGACAAGTTTTCCCTTTTATGCAAACGTGGCCCTACCACTCGATCTAGCTGTGGACAGAAACAATGACCCATCTACCACAAGAAGAGTGAAAGCTCAAGGCACCAGACATTTCCATGCATGTTTGAGTTTTGGTTTTTTTTTTTTAATTTCTTAGCTTAAAATTATATTAATCATGCTAGTTAGAGCAGCAATTTGGGGCCTTTAATAAATAAAAATTCCACAAATAGCTTACTTTGAAATTATTCTTGAAGTTTGGCCCTGCCTACTGGTTCTCTCTAGAGATGAGATGTGCTGGCAAGCTGCTTAAGGCTACATTTTTGCTGTGTCTGTTTTCACACAATCAGATCAATTTTATTCCAAGGTTAACTTAGTTAAAGAATGTAGTTGCAATGTTAACTGACAACACAGAATGGATCTTACAAACTTGCCAGGGTGTACAAGATCTTGAACTCACTGCCACCAAGTATCTATTGAAGTTCAAGTTTCCAGAAGCTATGTTTCTGGAGGGCAGAATTTATGTTAACAGTGGACCAAGTCTTCTAGATAGTCTAAAAATCTCTAGAAGATTTTTAGGTCAAACTAATAGAGAGCTGAGTGGACAACCACATTGCCCCCTGAAAACCCTGCTTCTAAGGCTGTCGGCTATAGCATATTAGACATCAGCCTCTAGAAAGTGGATCTGCAGTGTGTACGTCTGAATGAGCAGTCTTTTCGATGTTTCAATATTCATTCATACACTGAATAATGATCAAGGCTGGGAAAAATGACAGGATTATTTATTTGTTCGTTTGTTAGTTTATTTATTTTAAAAGGAGGACATTTTAAATGAAAACACACACCCAAACCTTTTCTGGGCATAGAATCTAAATCAGAAATGCACCAGTAAACTTGTGTTCTTTGACCTTAATGTGCAGTCACTGAAACGGAGCGTGTCTGAGGGGGGTTACCTGGTGAATCCGCACCTGGGGGAACAGCCAGGAGCCTCTGTAAGGCTGACAGGAAGGAGCACCCCTCGGCACTCACTGTGTCCCTGCCGGGATGGTGCTGAGGGCGGTATTCCAAACACTGCACAGAAATCACTCTCAGTCTTAATACTGGGAGTAGCTGTGTTTCTTCTGAGTAGTTGGCTTTTATCCCCCACTTTTCAGCAAAGTAAATGGCTCATCTGACCTGGTTTCCCACTTGTAACCGCAGTCGAATAGCTCAGAGACAGACCGTGCCCTGCTCTGCAGAGGCTAGATTCCCAGCTACATTTTCTCTTCCAGCATTGGTTTATATTTCTTTTTCCTCAAATACTTCTAGTTTATGTTATTATATGTTCTTTTCAGGCACCTGTAGACATTTTTAATATAAGGTAGAGTACATATAAACCTCAAAGGTTAGCTACATAAGCATCATTATTTTGGAAACGAAAAACTGAAAGAATAAAAACAAAAACAGAAACAAAACCTTAAGCAGGGAGCCAGTGTAGCTCAGTGGTTGAGTGCCTGCTTCCCACATACAAGGTCCTGGGTTCAATTCCCGTACCACCTAAACACACGCACACACACACAACCTTAAGCACTTGGTGCTTTAAGAAAACTGAAAAAAAAAATACTATTCTTTCAATAACAGGGTATACTGAAAATCATCATCCAAACTTTTCTTAAGCAACAACTTTCATACAGCAGTGTGCTAAAATATAAAAATATTAAATCCTGACTTCTTCCAAAGAGCAAGCAAGCCCAAGCAGTTTGAATTAAGAAGCTGCTTTAAGGCTTCTGAAGGAATGGGCGGGTGTGGGGATGATGTTAAAACTTGCCGGGGCCCATGCTGAAAAACCTTTCTATAGGAGCCTCACTTGCAACAGGGTCCTCTGGCAGCCCTGGTATTTAAACCCCTCCTCGACTACAGTTCTTTAAGGAATATGGATTCTCACCCTCTGAAATGGTGTTAGAGCGAAGCCTAACAGATACAAGATCCAGAATGAAGAGAAAGTAACAAAGCAATCCTTTCCATCAGTTGCTGGGAACGGAAAACAGAACTGTTGCTATTTTATTAGCTTTGAAAAAGCTTCATGGAATGCTGGAATGACTAAAAGAACCCTTTCCGTCTGTCCATCCACTACTTATCAGCCTATGCCGTGTTAGGAACTGGACATACAATGGTGGCAGAAGCAGACCTGGCCCCTGCCCACTCGGACTTAGGCGAGAGGGACATGGACATTTGCCACAGGACCACCCGATCGTATCCCAGTTGATTATAAACTGGAAAAAGTGCTTAGTGAGGGAAGGACAGAATTCTAAGGAGCATATAACAGGAAAATAAATAATTGCTGCTGTTTAAAATTGCATATGTGGCTTCTGATAAGCCTTTTTTTCTCACCAACGCAATGCAGGACTGCAACTCTAAGTAGAAAAATACTGTAACTGAAACAGCAATTTAGAATCCAAGATTTATTTTCAAGGAGATTTTCTTCATTTAATTTGTTTTTAAATAACAATTTTACACCATATTATAAATTTAGATTTTAATGGAATGTAATTCCACAATGGAATCTATTTTACTAAAATATTAAGAATTCAATTCTTCAGTACATAATTAATATGGGAAATATTGAATTCTTATCATGTTTAAAAGGGGTTTTTTGAAGTATATAACACTTTTTCGGAAAGCACCTAAATTTTCTGGGAATAGAAGGCTGATAAATAGCATAAATCAATGTCGTGATTTTTGAAAGTTGTGCAAAACAACAAGCATGGAGGAAAAAACCTTTCTATTTTTCTCAGGAGTATAATTTCAAAACATTCTGATGACAGCTATTGGCTGTAAAACCTGTGTAAAGCATTCAGCATATTTCAACAAGGCTTAATAATTAATGAACATCCTATGTTATTAATTTATAATAAATCGATGCTGTTTCAGAGTTTCCAAATGCACTGCTTAAGATTCTACCCCAATGGTAATCAGATGGAGACAGGCCTAAAATTCCCTGATATGCATTTGTCATAATATGCCTTCTGAAAAATCTAAGGAACGCCCGTAGAGTCCAAGGGATCTGGAAGAGGCAGACTGCCTCTTTATTGTAATTGGTGGGAAACTTTTCTTCTCATTAGAATAGATGTTGGAGTAAAGAGATTTCTACTCAGCCACAAACATGAGAAAAATCTTAAAATTCTGATTATTTTAGCCATCAGGATTCTTTCCTCTTTCCTATAGGATATAATTTGATTGAATTAATTTGGCTTTCTCATTCTTCATGTTCATGTGGAGCTACTGGATCAAAAAGTATAGCCATATTTCATCAAATTTGGTGAACTTTTTAAAAAGGCAGCATGTTTGAATGCTGTAAAGAAACAGTTTCAAAGTATTCAAAACGTATAATAATAAAGCACATTTAACTATTCGTACTTACATGAAAATTTCTCTTAATGAACACTTACAATCAAAATTAAGTGGTCTCTTTTTAAAATTTGTTCTGGGTTTTGTTTGTGACTTTTGAAACTAGAAGCAGTCTCTATGAAAAAATAAAAGCAAAGCTGTTGCCTCTCCAGGCTTCGTATTGCTCATTTGCCCCTTAGCTTTTTGGTCTTTTGCCTGCCTACCGGGGCCTGGAGCTCAGAGGGACTTCCCAAGCTCCAGAGGCTCCAACAGCAGGTTTCTAGTAGGATCTACCCAGGTCCAGCCACAACTCAGCCTTTCCCTGCCCATCAGAGTCCATGAGTCCTTTGACCCATTAGTCATCCCCATTCAAATACTAATTTGCATTTAGGTGCTAATAGCTCAGGAAGACTTAACCCCACCCAAATAATTGATTTGCCATTTAAAAGACATCTTTAATTACCCTTCATGCAACCACTTGTGACTATGTCAGAGGTTAAATTCGGCTGGTAGGAGAGATCCTGGAGGCCAGCGTCTGCCTCCAGTGATGCTCCCTCTCACTGACCACTGGGTTCACAGTCCCGAATGTCAGCACTGGCTTCACCTTCAGCAAACGACTCCTTCCTGGAGCCTTGACTAGACAATCCCTCACCTTTCACCTACTGTGCATCCTGCAGAAGTGCTTCCAAACAGAGCACTGAAAACCCTGAACATCTGAGGAGCAGAAAGCTGTAAGTAGCAAAGTCTCAGCACTAAAGTAGGGTTGCAGGATATTGTCCTAACTCTAGAAAAGGGATTGAGCAATACTTATCTATTACTATTAAAAAAACTTAAAACTGTGACTCCACAATCCCACTTCTGAGGCTCTACCTTAAAGAAATTATCTTTAATAGGGAAAAAGCCTTACATTTAAAGATATTCATTGGAGAACTCCTACAACTGTCAATGATCAAAAGTAACCTTAGTGTCCAACAACAGGGGATGGGGGAAGACTGAAGTAAAAGATGGTGTGTTCCTTCCTTGGATCATTAACTAACCAGTAGAAATGAAAGTGTTGAAAGTAAGTCCACACCACACACACTTGTTTATAAGATAATCCTCACAGAAAAGGAGATTACAAAGACGGCACAGATGCTGAAAGGGAACCCACCAGCATTGCTGTAGCTGCATTAGTGATACCAAGGGCAAAGAATTAACAAATAATTATGATTGCTAAATAACTACATAGATGCCTTTTTACTTTCAGTAAATTATAAAATACCCAAAGGTTGATATCTGAAACCACTGAAACTGGCTAGACCAACCTCACCCTTTGTATATGGCCGTTTCCAACTAAAAACCTGCCATTGTGATGGTTATTCCAGACATATCTCACCCTTGAATATGGACACTTCTGCCTGCTACTATGATGGTTACTCCAGATGGAGTTTACCTTTGTACGTGAACATTTCCACTGAAAGGGTAACCGCTTTTTTTTTTTTTTTTAAGGTACTGCAAGCCAGGGATTGAACCCGGGACCTTGTATGTGGGAAGCTGACACCCAACCACTGAGTCACATCTGCTCACCTGAGTTGTTTTTTTCATTTGTTTTGCTTCTTTTTGTTTTTTGTTTTGTTTTGTTTTGTTTTAGCAGGCACGGGAAACCTCAACTGAGTCTCCCATGTGGGAAGCAGGCACTCAACTACTTGAGCCACAAGGGCTCCCCTCACTCTTTTTAATATCCATATGAAAAACCTTGTGACTGGCTGACCTTTGTCCTGACTCCCCCTCCCCCAGGCGCCTCCATCTCTGATAATGATTGTAACTTTGTGACTCACCCGGTTTGGTACCCAACCCTTAATGTTTATTAATGAAGGAAATGAGCCAGTGTCACCCCAATTACTCAGTAGCTCCTGACGGTATAAAACATCAGAACTCCTGCAGAGCCAGGAGGCGGTTTGGGGGCCATTCAAGGCAGCTGACCTCCTTGGCTTGCGCATTTGAAAGGCGGGTGGGTGCCTCAGGAAGTGGTCTTTAGAGAGCTTCCTCCCAGAGAAAGAACCTGCTTTGTTCTGTGCCATTAGGGTGAGGGGATTAAAGGCAATTTTTCTTTCCTCTTTGGCCATTCTGTTTGCAGTGTATTGTTAAGTTACACTGATCATTTTAGAACATAAATAAAAACTTAAGAAGCATGTTTATAAGAGCATGGCTAAAAAATAAGCAGATACTCTTGTCCATAGAAGCTGGTTAGCTTCCCTAATTCCTCCCCTAAAAACAGTTTACCATCACCAAAAACAAAAGGAAGCAGGTCCACCCTGCTGTTTGTCGTATCTGCTGAGACCTGGAAAGACCGTCTGCTTTCTTCCAGGCAGGAAGGGTCCTCTCTCACGCCCCCTCCCCCTAAAGGGCAGCTCTAAATTGTGGCCTCGCCCACCCCCACGGGACAACGAGGCTCCACAGGTCTGGGTAGCTCTGGAATTGCTGCCTTCCCTGCGGTCCTGCATGCACTGCCCCAAAGCAAAGCCCGAGATCCAGCTCAGGACCCTTTTTTCATTTTTGTTTTTTAAAATTAACTGCTCGAAGCCTAGAGCACAATTAATTTAAAAGTTCCTGAGGAATACAGCCCTTCTCCAGACCCCATGAAGATTCCAAGCTTTATTTTTCCTTATAGGATTTCAGTCAGCTCAGCTGCTATTGGTCACTGACAGCATCACTTATATGAAAAGTTTAAAATGCTGCACAAAGTTGACACCGCTGAGAGCTACTTTAGCACAGGGACCCCATCTTATTCCTAACGCTGATAGTACGCCTTTTGAGATACTTGAGAAAATGCTTAAATATTTAAGAAAGCCCCTATCCCCAATGCTTGACAACCAAGATAACTCTTACATATGCGGATAGCAACAGCTTTTGCTTAGTTCTTGAGAATTTCATCTAAATTTGAACCCAAGTAAAATTCCTAAATGACACACTTGTTTTACTTTTCACCTTGACCATGACTATGTGTTATTATTGATGGCATTTAATTATAAAAATATCATATGTAAAAGCTGACATATACTCAAGGCAATACGTCTTAATAAAATGCTAATCTCTGACTCAGTTCTTTTTAACTGTTGTGTTACAGAAAAACATGAAAACTTTGCATTGTTAATATTAGAATCAGGCAAATGGAAAGCTTCAATAGTAACCTTTACCTTCTTGGTCCTACCACATGTCACTTGCTAGGCAAGCAAGGTTATTTCATTTGGTCTGTGATAAGATACTATGACCGTATTATATAGCCTTACAGGTCACGATCAAGAATGGATGATGGCGTTATCTTTTTAAACAGAGCAGGCTTTATAGAAAAGTGCCTTCTAATTGAGGATGTTGACACTTTAAAGAATTGTTCTGGATATTCTGAAGTAGGCTATGGATAAATGCTTGCATATAAACATAGTAGAATTTATTCACACACTTTTAGGGTTTTCTCTCTCATTACTAATAAGAGTTTTAAGTTTTGGTGAAAAGTATGCCTTGGGTATGAGAAAGTATAAAGCTTCTTATTTATGCTATATCCCCATATGCTAGTTGGTCATGCCTGGACTCTCATGTATTAAAAAACTTAACCTACTTTTTAAAAGACAAAGCATTTTGATATTAGTCTGTACTTCAGTTGAAATTTATGTGTTCATGACACCTTAAGGTTCTGATAAGAAAAAATAAATTATATTGTTAAGACAGTACACTGATGCTTACAATTTAGTACTAAAGTTCCATTTCAGAGAATATTTGCTTGACACAGACTTGGTGAAATGCAATGAGGAAGGATTGGTGGCTTTTAAGATATGATTTTCATCTTAGACTGTAAGTGGTAAATCTCTGAATATAAGCAGCTTTAGGTCATGTGGCAGAATGTGCTCCTAACTTGATGCCCTTCTTGTTGCTTGGTTGACATTTCCCCCATTCTTTCACTCTACTTTGTTTCTAGACTGTGTAGCAGATTTTATCTTTAAGCTTGAGCAATTCTGGCTGGCAAGCATAGAAGATTCCCAGAAAGTGAATTTTTAACTTCTGTCTTTGATAGGTCCCAGCCAGTGCTCTTTCCTTGCAAATATCTTGTGTTTTGTTATGTAGGGGTAAGTTAAATTTGATTTGACTTAACATACTTTGAGATCTCGGAAGGTTTAGATGAGTGAATGATGGTATTTGAAAACATTGCATATTGATGCTTGTTTCAAAGACCACCCTAATTTAAATATAATCAAGTTTAAAAAAAATAAAGTTATGGGGAGCCGGCTGTGGCCCAGTGGGTAGGGCACCGGTTTACCACATGGGAGGCCCCAGGGACGGAACATGGGAGGCCCCGAGTTCGGTCCCCGGGGCCTCCTTGAACAGGCAAACTGCCTCGAGAAGGCAAGCCAACGCGGGCGGGGCATGCTGCCATGGGCGGGGCACGCCGCCACAGGTAAAGGCAAACCCCCGCGGGCAAAAAGGCAAGCCCCTGGGGGAAAAGGCAAGCCCCCACGAGCAAGGGCGAGCAGGGGGGCCGCTGCGCCAGTGAGCTGACTCAGCAGGTCGCCCCAGCTGGGGGAGACGAGCAGACACAGAGGAACGCAGAGAAAATGAACGTAGCAAGAAGCAGCATAAGGGGGGGATGTATAATAAAAAAATAAAATAAAAAATAAATCTTTAAAAATAAATTAATAAAGTTATGGAAAATCAGAAGATCATTTTTTTCTGGGGAATATTCTATCAGGTTTTTAATACAGAATAATAGTGGCCAAATAATAAATTTTAAAAGTTTGGTCCTAAAACACTTAAAAAAACAAATCATATATGTTTTAGTTTGCTAAAAGCTGCTGGGAGCAATATCCAAAAATAGTTTGGCCTTTATAATGGAAATTTATTAGATTAAAAGCTTACAGGGGCTGGCTGGATAGCCCAGTGGATAGGGCACCGGCATACCACATGGGAGGCCCCGGGTTTGGTTCCCGGGGACCTCTCCTAGCGGGCAGACCGCCTTGAGAATGGCAAGCTGCCATGGGCGGGCTGGAGCCGCCATGGACAGGGCAAAAAGCTGCCACGGACAGGGCAAAAGCCGCCACGGGCAGGGCAGGTCGCCCGCGAATGGAGCACAGCCAGCCACCCGCGAACTGAGAGCCAGCAGTGAATGGAAGCTGAAGCCGCCCACAAGCGGGGAAAGCCGCGCCTGCACAGTGACCAGTCGCAGCGCGTCGCCGCAGCGGGGGGGGGAGGGGAGATATGTAATAAAATAAATTAAAAAAAAAAAAAGCTTATAGTTCTGAGGCTGTGAAAATGTCCAAATCAAGACATCATCAGAGCCGTCTCACTAAAGGTTAGATGCGGGTGACCCTGGGCATCTGCTACAAGGAAAGGAACAGTGGCGGCTCTCTGGTCTGGGTCCCTGCCTTCTACTCCAGGCTAACTTTCACCCTGAGCTCAGCTGTGGGAGACCAGGCATATGGCTCTTTTCTCCCCCTCCTCTGGGCGTGGTCTCTTTC
>PVKH010038063.1:0-11382 GCA_004027955.1 Chaetophractus vellerosus | reverse complement strand
TCTCTCTGAAACCTGTCTTCTTTATTTCTGGTGTTATATATTATATGGTGATCATGTGCCTTGGCTGGGACCACTTTAATTCATTAAAGTGGATGACCTTTACAATAAGGATGGTCATATTTTATCAGTTCTAGAGAATCTCATGATTATTTCTTTGCTAATTTCCCACACGCCTTTCCCCAATATTCTAGATGTTCTACTAAAAAGATATTTAAACTTGTTGATATCACCATTTTCCATCTCTTTGACTTTTACTTCTGCATTTTAGAGTTCCTCCACTTTATACTCCAAACGTTCTTTTAATTTTATCAAATAACCTTCCAGTCTATTGTTTTCATCCTAATAAAGACCTTCACTTTTTTTTCTCTTGAGGATATGACTTACAGATTTCCTGTCTTTTATGTTTGTTTGTTCGTCTTCTCTTCCTTGCATTGTCTCAATTTCCTCTGAATTCCTGTGTGTGTGTGTGTGTGTATGTGCTTATTTAGTTATTTATTTTGTTATTAGTTTTTCTTGTTGAACACTTCACTAATGGTGGTAGTCAGACAAGTTTCAATTACTAAAGAGCTCTAATATGACCCAAACTGATAATACTTAGATGACTGCAGTTTATTGAAGGAGAAAGATACAAAATGGCAGCAGCATTAAAATAAGGGAAAGCATCTCAGTCAAAGTTTTCCTCACAGTATGAGTCTAGCCAGGAAACATAAAGTAAGCATATTCTTGCTAAGGAAACAGCCTCAATGGTGGAGGCTTCTGGGATTCTCACTTACACACGGTGAAAACCACCAATCTCACTGTTATTAAAAAAAAATGCTCACAAACAAACTACACTAAAATGTACCTCAGACCTACAGTCAAAAAGCTACACTATTAATACAATCCATGCCTTGATTAAGGGTCAATGTCAGGCAAGAACGTATTTTACTTAAGCAAAACTTTCAGGCTACTTCCAATCATGCTGAAATTTACTCTCACAGCACCAAAACTTTCCTTAAACATCTGATAATCTTTGATAGTCCATTCTCATTTAAAAATGTGAAGCAATAATTTTGATTGAAACTCTAGATTCATGTGCATGGCTTACAGTCTGGTAGGTTTCACTGTAAAACCTGGTGAACAGGTCTTTACATTAGGGAATACCTTATAGAAGTTTGGGGAATTTTATTGTTTGAGGCTATTCAGATTCTCTAGAAAAGTTTATTCCCATCTCCTGTCTGTGTATATTAGCTAGCTTCGTTCTTTCAGCAGAGGACCAGGAATGCATTTGGAAACGTTTTCTGTACAGTGTGCAGATTTTTTACTTTATCCTCATATTTCCAATCTGCCACTTTATTGTTTGCTACCTGCTTTTAGGTGAACTCAAGATTGGATCCCATTTGTTCATTTATTTAGATCAACAGTAGCCAAGCTTATTCTGTAAAGGCCAGGTAATTCATATTTTCAGCTTTGTGGACCATATGATCTCTGTCACAATTACTTAGCTTTGCCAATTTAGTAAAAAAAAAAAAAGCCACCATGGACAATATGTAAAGGAATAGGAGTGACTGTGTTCCAGTAAAACTTTATTTATAAAATCACGTAGCAGGAGGGTGTGACCAGCAGGCTGTAGTCTTCCAACAGCATGAAAAATTCATTTAATGTTGGGTAAGAGATAATTCATATATAGCATGTGGCTAGGTAGTTAGCTGCTTACCTACACAACACTCAAAATTTCATTTGTAATCGGTTTTAGTCAGCCAAAGTGGTGCTGATGCAAAATACCAGAAATTGGTTGGTTTTTATAAAGAAGCTTACAGTTACTACGCCATAAAGCATAAGTTACTTCCTTCACCAAAGTCTGTTGCCATGTGTTGGAGGAAAATGGCTGCTGATGTCTGCCACTGTTCAGGCTTCCTGGGTTCTTTTTTTCCTGGGGCTCATTTCTCTCCAGGCTCAGCTCCTCTGTTTTCTCCACAAGGTCAGCTGTAGACTATGAGGCTTTCTAGGCTTCTGCCTCTCTCCACAAGGTGAGTTGTAGATCATCAGACGACCAACCAGTTCTCTCCTCAGGGCTTTTGCCCTGTCTAAGGAGCCATCTCTGTTCCTCTGTGCTCTTCTCCTGTGTGTTCACTTCCTGGGCTCCAGCTCAAAACTCAGCATCAAAACTCCAACTCACGCCTCTGCTCTGCATTGTAGTTTCACCTGTGAGTCCCTGGCCACCAAGGGGGTGGGGTCTCAATGTCCTACTGATGTGGCCCAATCAAAGTCCTAAAAATAATTTAATTACACCCATGTACAGACAAGTTCACAAACATAATCCAATATCTACTTTTGGAACTTATAAACAATGCCAAACTGCCATATAGTTCTAAAATTCCTGGTTCCTAGATTTCCTGAGCTTGTCTTGGATTCTGAAGGAAGAACTTTTTACTTCTTATCTATTTGGTATAATAACTAGATAATTAGGTTTTCTCAAAATTGCTGAATTCTTTGTTCAGCAAAATGGGTAGCTTCTCATACACTTGTTTTCAATCTTTCCAAAAAGCAGAGCTAGTAAAAGAGACAACTCTTCTTGGCTCTTATAATTTTACCTATTTTTGTGTCTTTAGTATATTTTATTAGAATATCAGAGAGAAGAAGACAGAAAGGCATGTTTAATTGGTTGTTTGGTCCCAGAAATTGTCCTTCTTCTCTTTTTTATTGAAGATTTATACCAGTTAAATCCCCCATTATCTGCACCTTTTTATTTTAATATAATCATAACATGACAGAAATTTAATCTATTTAGCAGCCATTCTTATCTTTTGGTGAATTTGTATTGATTGCACTGTGTGTATTACACTGCAATTATTTTTCAGTGTCCTAATTGAATCACAAATGCTGGTACTGCCTGTTATCCAGAAGTTTGTGTTTAACTTTTCCTCTTTTATAATGGGGGAATTATAGTAAACATGAATAGTAACCAGAGACTGAAGCTTGTGTGTTTTTCCCCACCCAATTAAAGAAGATAAGTTAATGTAGCTATGCTTGATTTTGTAAAGGTGTGTATTAATAAATAATCAAGACAAATCATTAATTTGATAACTACAGCTATAATAAACAACTGCACTGTTCTGATTTACATAATGTTTATTATTTGTTTTATTTTGATAACATTTACATCACATGTTTTATTTAAAATTTAAAACCAAATATTTTATATAACTCACATTGAATGTTATATATATAATCTAAGTTTGCATAGTGAAGATTGTAGAATGTTTTAGTTAATTTATTAATTCCACTATAATAATCAATGGGCTGTTTAATTTTCTTATATTGTTGCAGTTTAACATTTTGCCAATAGCCATTTGACTTTCAATGAATGCTAAAATGAAATTAAGACTGGCTGCTCTAATTTTATAACTTCCTTCTAGTGAAATGGGTGGAATGATATTTCAGAATATTAATCAATACCAAAGTTTAACTGTCCAGAGAAGTTTATGAACATCTTGAGATTTTTTTCATGTTAGAGTAATAAGATAAATTAGTATATGTTAATTTTAATCCAATCTATTTCCCTACTTTAATGGCATGCACTAGGGTGGCATAATGTGTCTAGGTTTTTCCCATCCATTTTATGCAGTTATATAGTACAAAAAAAATCATGCTTGTATTAAAACATGTTCTTGATCTTAAAGGAACTTTTCTACCTCAACAAGCTGTGTGGACTGATAAGTCCTTCAGCTAGCTACCCATAAACCACTCTGCAATGACAAGTTTTCTCTCAATGACTTATTCTTTAGCATTCTGCAAGGAAACCAGAACTCTATAGATAGACAATTTATTTGTGAAATGGTGATTTAAATCTTGAGACCAATTTCTCTTGTAGTAAGAATCTGAGTAGATATCCTAGGACTAAAATCGCTGAATTTTATCTTGGATGCACATACTTACATTGACAGATGATCTGCTGGCCTGTAGTATAAACAAGACATTACACCATATAAGTGCTCTTCTTATGAAGAACTTAGGACCCAGTAAATTCCTTGACATTTCTAAGAAATGTGTTCATCATAAAACTATTCCTGGAACATAAGCATAGGATCATCAACTGATGCTGGTATTGAAGCTTAAACGAACACTGAGCACCCATAACCCTTGTCTCCTCAGGAAGGTTCTGTTTTTATGTAAAGTTTCAAAATGACTCCTCTGTCCAGTGAATATAGTGACTATAGTCCTAGACTATCAGTGTAATATTATAAAGGAGCATAGTAGCAAAGAATCACTTTCTACAAATGAGTGTATTTATATCCTGAGCATGAAGAATAAAATACAATTATAATTTCAGCATAGAAAGAAATGTGACAAATTTAGTAAGTTAATAAAATAGAATGCCTATGATAATACAAGTGTATTCCTTATTCAAAGGAAAATAAGGTACGAAAATGAAGTAATCAGATAGGGAAGACAAAATGGCTTTCTATGACAAATATAGGTGTACCATGTTTAAATCCATGAACCCAAATATGGAAATGTGGAGAATATAAAGTGAATATATATATAATATACATGAAGCAGTATAGTATATTAAAGCATGTCAAATCAGGTGCAGAATGGGCAATCGCTGAGAAGAAGTGTAAATTAAAGACAAAGTGGTACTGGAGTATTCAAGTATTTATATATTAGATAAAAAATTAATCCATATACATGAAGAACATTAAACAGATAGCTTTGTGTAATATTTCATCCTTGTGAAATATGGGATAATAATAAAAAAGTTTGCTAATTCTAATATCAACAGATACAGACTGATATTTAGGGAAAATGGATTTATTTTTCAAGGTTTGTTATAGTCAGAAAAAAACGAATTTAGGTTATTGTTTTATGAACAATTTACATATACTATCATGCCCATCTGATGAGAACATAAAAAGGTAAATTTATAAGCAACAATATGACTATACAAGAATTTCTCTGATAAAGCTTGGAAATAAAAAAGAATGAGGCAGCAGTGATGGAGGGAAGTGTAGAGAGGAGTGCACCTGGGGCATGACTTTATGAAATATGAATATGTTCAAGTGGACATGGGGTGTTGGGTTGGTGGTTGAAGACCCACACAATAACCAAAAGAATATTGAATTCCCATCCTGGAAAGTCCTGCTACACTCTCTAATAGAGAGCAAGAATCTCTACAGTACATGGGCAGTGGCTAGTGAAGAGGACAGACCAATATACCAGGCCCTTGCCACTGATGGTTGTACTCATGAACTTTGTTATTGTGTAATTGAAACTTAGCTTACTATTATATATTGCGTAAGCATTACCTACTAAAAGCCTCTTTGTTGCTCAAATGTGGCATCTCTCTAAGCCAAACTCAGCAAATAAACTCACTATCTTCCCCCTCCCCCCGGTGTGGATATGACTTCCAGGGATGTGTCTCCCTGGCACCAAGGGATTATTACCAAGTGCCAACTAGCAATGCGTTTGGAAAAAGACCTTGACCCAAAGGGGGAAATATTAAATACAAATGAGTTTTTATGCCTAAGAGATTTCAAAGTGAGTCAGGTCTTTCCAGAGGACGCTATGCACATCTCAGCAGGATCTCATTGACTGCCACAGTAAACAGTGCCTCAAGCAGGGGTGGTCCTGAAGGCTATATAGGTAGGGCAGACATTCTCAGGAATTCAACACCCTGTCAGTGGGCCTTACCTTGGAATATAAATTTCTCAATGTAACAGAGTTAGACTCATTTATAATTTCCCTATATGTGGCTCTTCTGCCCCTTTTAATTGAACCTATAATTACCACTATACTCATTTAATATATATGCCAGAGACTTAAATCTTCAGAATGCTCATATGCCATCTGAGCCCTGAATCTCAGCAGTGTTTTTAACAGCTATTCTCCAGTTCATCAGATTCGCCCAGAACAACTAACAAAATGATGAAGATGGACAACACCCATCCCAAAAAACAGAGAGTTCTATAACTGCAAGCAAGACTGTTCCATATTTCTACCACTTGGGATCTAAGCTCCCTCTCAATCAGAAACATTGGGCACCACCATCCTAAAATCCTCAAGACTGAGAAATGAACAAACATAAGGGGGAATGTAAATATGGATTGAAGAAGACTTCTTATTCTAGCAATGGAATATAAAGGTGGTGGTTATTAGAGGTTCTGAGGGGAGGGAGAGGGAAGAATAAGTGTAACATGCATCATTGTTCTGAATGATATTGCAGTGATGGATACAGGCCATTATACATTTTTTCAAAACCTAAAAAAATATGTGGTACAAAGTGTAAACTATAATGTAAACTGTTGACCATGGTTAGTAACAATGCTACATTATGCGTTTAGCAATTTTAACAAATGTACCACACCAATGAAAGATGTTAATGGGGAAAAGTGTGAGTGGGAGGGGATAGGGTATAAGAATCTCCCTATAATTGAATGTATCATTTATGCAATCTAAAGCTTATTTAAAAATAAAACAAAATAAAAACAATAATAATACAAGAATAAGGGCATATAGAAACAAGGATATATGTAAAAGCCCAGCACTACAACACAAAACAAGATGTAACCCCAAATCTTAGAATGGCCTGAAGTACAAAAAAATATTAATTGCAATTTAACAAAAAATCTCCTTCCACTTATGTATGTAGGGGCAGTGTTGTATACTGGAGATGGGCATCTATTCTAGAGACAGACTGCATGAGTTTGAATCCTATTTCTGCATCTTACCAGTTGGGTAGCTGCTCAAACTTGGACAAGTAACTTTGCCCTCTGCCCTTTAGACTACACATATATAAGATGGAGATCATATTGTTACCTACTTCAGGGCTTTATTTTGAGAATTAAATGAGTAATATGTGTGAAGACCTTACATCAGGGTCTGGCACATAGTGTATCCACTATAAGCATTCACTATAATCATTGGATTCAATCTAAGAAAACAACAAAATCCTAGCTCTGATGTTCTTTTACTTAACTGGTAACAGAAAAAGACAAACATCGTGATTCCAATTTGATGCTATTTTTTTTTTTTTGTCAAGAAGCTTATTTAGAAGAGAAATTGTAGGATTAAGATAGCATGTTTTAAAGTGGTTCTCTGCCTATGTCTAAGCAATGTTGAGTCTCAAAACGTGTTCTCAAATTATAACTGAAAACAAATTCTTACCAGGGTGTGCTCCTCAGTTGCCCTCTCCTCCTGGGTGAGGGTCAAATGGATAACTTCTTGTAGAAAAAATAAATGTGTTACTCTGAGTGGCGAGAGTGGAGTGGGAGCCAAAAATAAGAATTTTCAGCTTATAAAATTCGTTACTGATTCTTGATATAACATTAGGTACCATCATTAGATGTATAGTTTGTATGTGGAGAAACTATATGCCAATATAAAAATTGCTTCTATCACAGGTTTTTAAGTATCCATATGTAAACTATTAAATTATGTCATTTGAAAGACTAGCTGATTTTTTGAGAATGTATTTTACTTTTGACTCATTCTAACAAGCTCATCCAAGTATTAATTATGATAAGAATCAAAGTCAAATAGGAGATTTATATCATAGAGTTAAGTGTTTAGTCATGAAAGCACTGAACATTTCCAACAGGAAGAGCATCTGCTCCAATTTTTTATTGGGTAGAACCAAGAATTTCAACATTGCATTTCATTACCTATACTTTGATAGGACCAAAGCTATTTTTTAATAATAACTGAAGATCACTCTGAAAGGTGAATTCTTGCAGAGGAGATTTATGTTCTGTTTAAGCAAGTAAAAAGCCAATCTCTTTTTCTTCCATAATGTATGAAGAGAATCATTACCAAAATTTTTGGAACCCAAACCATTTGGAATGTCCATTCATTTATTTATTTACAATTAGAATTTTTCCCTTTATCTACATTTACCACTTCTACTCTTCCCCAACTCATAAAGCATCCCATACTTGGTATGGTAGATTGAATCATGTCCCTCAATTTAGATATATTCTTATTATTAATCTTTATTCCTGTTGGTTTGAGCCCTTTGTAAAGAAGATTTCGTGAATATGTTATTTTAGTTAACATGTGGCCCAATTGAATGAGGGTGAGCCTAATTCAGTCTATTTGAATCATTTATAAACAGAAAAAATCCATATATAATCAGAGAAAGCCACAGGGAGGAGGCAGAAGGTAGAAGACAACAGAACCAGGAAGTGAAAGAAGAGAACATCCCCATGTGATCTAAGGGAGGATAGAAGCCAAAAAATCCCCACAGTTCTCCAGCAGATAGTGCCAGACTTTGGAAAAGAAAGCATCACCTTGCTTAATTCTCAGTCTTGAACTTCTCTAGGGTCAAAACCATGAGTCAATAAACCCCCGTTATTTAAGACAATCCATCTGTCATAGAAGCCTGGTTAATTAAGAACCCAGGCTTCTGATTGTTAAAATTTATTGATAACATTAACAGCAATGCTTCTCATGCATTTTTGTTTCAGTTTATTAGCATATGTCCTTGCAAAATATGTATTGCTCTTTTGAGTGATTGTGTTTTTGATATTCTAAAATAATATGATGTATCATTAATCCCTCTGTTTATTTACATCTAATTCATGCTTCTAGCTGTGGTATACATGATCACATTTTACAAAATCACTCACTCATTAATGGATACTTAGAAAGCTGTCAACTTTCCATCAATACAAATAATAATGCACTGAACTTCATATGTGTCTCTTTTTGGAGTTTTGTCATAATTTTTAAGACATAAAACCAGGAGCACACCTTCTAGATAATGGAATATATGTATATACTTAATGCAATGACAGGATATGCAGTTTCCTATTGCCTACATCCCTCAATAATTGGCATTATCATGCTATCTGATTTTCCAGTGAAAATAGGTAAAACATCGTTAAGTCATGCTCTTTTTCTATGGTGAACTTCATTGATCAGAAAATATTTGGTGTTATAAAATTCATCAAATATTGGCTTTTTTGTGTTTTTGAAGTTTTTATAAGGAAGACTTCTCTGCCCTTAAGATACAATGTTATTCTCCAAAAATTTTTTCTATTACCTTTCTAGTTTTCCCTTCACACTTAAATCTCTAATCTATCTAGAATCAATCTCTGCATATGGTATTATGCCTGTGACCTAGATTAATTTTTTTAGTTTTACCAAGATAGCCTACTAAACAAGATTGTCCTTGATTTGTAGTCACTTCTTGATCATACAGAGATGTGTTTATCTTTCCAACTAAATTTGGTTTCATTAGCCTGTTCCTCTAGCCTTGCATAAATACAACAGTGCCAAGTTTTAATATCTATTAGTCCCCAACACCAAGTGAGTTACATTGGACCATTGATATCATGGAGATGGTAGTGATTTCTCCTTATGGAATAGACATATACTCTACATATGAATTGACTTTTCTTGCCTTCATTGCTATTGCCAATATCACTATACCGTGGTTTACTAAATGCATTATTCACCATCATGGTACCCCAAACATTATTACTTCTGACAAAGGAAGTAATTCTATAGCAAAAGTAGTGGGGCATCTGGCTCAATCCCTCAGTTTCTGAGGTTTTATCATATACTGTAAATCATATACCCAGAAATTGTTGACTTTATAGAAGGGAGGTGCAACCTATTGAAGGCTTTATTAAGATGCCAGCTGGGTGTGGAGGGATGTAGTATACGATTGGGTATAAGCTCTGAATCAAGAGCCAAATAAAATGTTTTAGCCTTCCCATTTCTAGAAAATATGGGTCCATGACCCAAGAGTAAAAGATGGAATGGTTTCTCTAGCTGTTGTTTCTAATAACCCAATCAATAAATGTTGTTTCCTATCTCCACAGGGTTTAATACTGTTGATTTAGAAATATTAGCTTGCAAAAAATAAATATTTCCACTAAGATAAACAATATTTCTCACTGAAACTTCCCCCTAATTCCTTAATATCAGTGAACTAATAGGGAGGTTCAATGAACCCCAGTACTCTTCACTATCAGATGTTATTAAGCTTATGTTAGTGCATATTTTCATTTGTCCTCCTGATCTACTATTTACCATCTTCATTCTCCTCTCTGCTCTGAAATCTTACTAGAGTGAACCATATCAACATTCTGCTTGCAAGTTTGTTTCATTCAATGGTAGAGATCTGACAGAAGATCTGAAGGAGGGAGAGAATGAAGTCAGGATATATGTTCTCCAGGACTCTCTCTTTGAGGTTACCTCATGCTAATTGTGTCTCTATAAGGAAAGTCAATATTTCTCTGAAGACAGGTGATTTGAGAAAACCCATATGGGTCTCATACCCTATGTTCTTTTGTCTTTTTAGGCATGATTTGGGCAACAGCTCAATGTAACTGAACTATGGGTCATTGCATTATCCAATTTTCTTTCCCAACATCCACATATCTGTAAACAGCTTTGTAAATAAACTGGCCTAGAATTATCCTAAGTATGCCCTCTGTTTCCTGTTAAGACACTGACAATGTTTCAAGGGAATTGTTGGAAAACAATGAGTAGAAGAAGGGCTGTATATGAAATCTGAGAGAGTTTCCTGAGCCTTTATAAATCCATGGTTGACATTAAATAATGGATAACTGTAGTGACCCAATGCAGGCAGAGTCATTGATGCCTCACATCTTTTGAATGGAAGGTTGGGTTTATGCAGTAGGTAAAGAACACAAAAACAAAGTAAAAAATCATTAGTGAAAGGAGGAATTATAAATATCAGCTATGGCATTATGATTATTTGCATGAACAAGTATTTTAAGTAACTATGGCAATTTTATATATATATG
The DNA here is from genome assembly GCA_004027955.1 of Chaetophractus vellerosus. Classification (NCBI taxonomy): domain Eukaryota; kingdom Metazoa; phylum Chordata; class Mammalia; order Cingulata; family Chlamyphoridae; genus Chaetophractus; species Chaetophractus vellerosus. The sequence goes on along the minus strand of PVKH010038063.1, from coordinate 625 downwards.
TATCCAATAATCAATTTCATTTTTCCCTCCATATTTACTTACTATTTTGAAGGCTTGTGTGAAATGGTTTACTTGAGAATTTAGTCTTTAATGGGGATATAGGAAATAAAAGAGGAATTAGGATTGAATTAGAGGAGTAAAACATAGCACCCAGAGATGTATATGACAGATGGCTCTTTGGGTTTCCATTTTGGAAAGTCAAATGTAAGCATGTTTTTGTTTGTTTAAGGTGTGGTTGCATTATGGTAGGTAAGAATGCTAATTTTGTGATTGCTTTTATTTGGAATATAAATATGGGTGGAAGGAGCTGTAGGAGTGCTTACTTGTCAACAGGTTGGAATGTGCCTGTCTTCTGTGCTTACCACAATATCATAAGAAATGAAAGATTGAGAGATTTGTTCTCAGAAACCTTGCTAGCAGGATACTAGGTTAGATTCTGCCAGGCATTCGTTTGAGGTTTGGAAGGCAAAAAACAAGCAGAAGTCATATAATGTACCTCCAGCAGTACCAAGCATGCTTATGGGTTTTGGAAGACATGAGGATTTTATACATCCTATAGGGCTTTCACCAAAACTACCTGCCTTACTTCTACAGATAGTTGTGATCTCATTGGCATTTTTCTTGT
>PVKH010038062.1:0-11382 GCA_004027955.1 Chaetophractus vellerosus | reverse complement strand
ACATTACCTTAAACTTAACATATCCAAAATTTCTGTGATTTTATTCCAATTGTTCAAGGAAAGTTAGAATTATTGTCATTCTTTTGTAGGCTGGTCTTTTCTCTCTGGTTGCTTTATTTTTAATTTTTAGGGGATTCAATAAAATTATTTTATTATTTTGGACAAATTTATGCTTCACCTGGAGTTAATAGTTGCCTCATTTTTTTGTTTGCTTGCTTGCTTGGCTAGGTTTCTATGTACCTATCATAAATTCATTCTTGAGCTCCCTGGCAGAACAATACAAGCCACCCAAGTATGTGCAGACATATCAAACAGTTTACCTGTTTCTTTCTTTGTTTTCATCTGTTTTTGTTTTTATTGTTGACTTGCATGATTTCTTTATACAGTCTGGTTATTAAATCCTTATCAAATATAGTTTACGAATATTTTATTCCACTGAGTAGGTTGCTTTTTTCATTTTCTTGACAAAGCCCTTTGATGCACAAATGTTTTTAATTCTCAGAAGGTCCCATTTATCTCTTTTTATTTTGTTGTTTATGCTTTGGGTGTAAAGTCTAAGAAACCACTGCCTACCACAAGATCTTGAAGATACTTACCTACATTTCTTCGAAGACTTTTATAGCTCTTGGATCCATTTTTAGTTGACAGGGGTCCTCTTTCTTTTGCATATGGATATCCAGTTCTCCAGCACCATTTGTCGAAAAGACTATTCTTTCCTCATTGAGTGAACTTGGTACCCTTGTTGAAAATCAGTTGGCCAGAGATGTGAGGGTCTGTTTCTAAACTTTTAATTCTATTCCATTGGTCTATTTCTCTGTCCTTGTGCCAGTACCATGTTGTTTTGATTACTGTGGCTTTTTAATAAGTCCTAAGATCAGGAAGTATGAATCCTCCAACTTCATTCTTCTTTTTCAAGATGGATTTGGCTATTTGGAGCCCTTTACCCTTCCATATAAATTTGATGATTGGCATTTCCATTTTTGCAAACAAGGCTGTTGGAATTTTGATTGGGATTGCATTGAATCTATAAATTGCTTTGAGAAATATTGATATCTTAATATTTAGTCTTCCAATCCATGAAGATGGAATATTCTTCCATTTACTTAGGTCTTCCTTAATTTCTTTTAGCAATGTTTTATAGTTTCCTATTTACAAGTCTTGTACATCCTTGGTTAGATTTATTCCGAAATAGTTGATTCTTTTAGTTGCTATTGTTAATAGAATTTTTTTCCCTTGATTTCCTCTTCAGATTGTTCATTGCTTGTATATAGAAATACTACTGATTTCAGGTGTTGATCTTGTACCCCACCATTTTGCTGAGTTTGTTTACTATTTCTAAAAGCTTTGTTGTAGATTTTTCAGGATTTCCTACGTATCAGATTTTCTGGTTGCCTTTAACACCTTCTCTTGTTTAGTGTATCTGAAGTTCACAAGGCTGTCTAGAGTAGATACAGTTTTACCTATCTTGCCAAAATTCACTTTATTTCTTGATTCTGAAGAATCAACAAGTCTGAAAAATTATGAGCTAAGATCTCTAAGATCTCTTCAAATAGTACTTCCCCCTTATTCTCTCTAGTCTTTCCTTCTGGAACTCTTATAAGACATATGCCAGACAGTATCATGCTACCTTCCTTGTCTCTGTTTTTTTTTTTTTTTTTAGCTTTTTATTTTGAAATAATTTCAAACTAGAAGAAGAAAATAATATAAGTCCCATACAGAGAATTCCAACATACTCCTACCCCCTCTAAGACACCCAGCTCCACCAATTTTAATATTTTGCCACCTTTGTCTTCCCTTTCTCTCTCTCTCTCTCTCCCCCACCCCCTTCCTGTCTACCTACCTACCTACGATCTATTTTCTGAACATTTTAGAGCAGGTTGCATATACTATACTCCTTGAACACATACTACTTCATGTACATTTCCTATGAACAAGCATTTTCACTTACGTGATCACCTTAAGTTCAGTTATTAAGTTCAAGGTATTTAATGCTGATAAAAACCATACATTCCAAATTCTAATTTTTCGTATGTCCCAATAATGCCCTTTTGAGCCTTTTCTTCTTTGTTCTTAGATCCCACCCAATACCACATATTGCATTGAACTGTCATTATCTCTTTAGTTTGTCGTTCTTCTTCTTTATTTTTATGGTACTGGGGCTGGTGAGTAAGTCCAGGACCTCATATGTGGGAAGCCTGCACTCAACTGCTGAGTCACATCAGCTCCCCTGAGTTGTTTTTTTTGTTTCAATTTTTTAAAAAAAATTTTTTAGGAGGCACTGGGGACCAAACTCAAGATCTCCCATGTGGGAAGCAGGCGTGTAACCACTTGAGCCACATCTGCTCCCCCTCTTTCATTTTAATTGTGGGATCATATAACTTCCTAACCCCTCCAAAGCATACCATTCATATTAATCAAAATGTAGTAGGGCCCTTACCACCATCATTACCAGAACTTTTCCTTAATCCCAAACAAAAACTCTACATACATTGTGCATTAACTCCCCATTGTCCTTATGCCCTATCCCTGGTAAACTTTGTTCTACTTTCTGTCTCTATGAATTTGCATATTCTGATATTTTCTTTGTGGATACCATGGAGCTTAAACTTAAATCCTAAATCTATAACAATCTTGTTTGCTTTGATAACAATTTAACAAAATCAATAGCATACATAAACTATGTTCCTATACTTCTCTGTTTTCCCACCTTCAAGTAGTTCTTGACACAAATTACAATTTCATGCAAGAGTCCAAAGCCATTTATTTATCATTACATTTTATGCAGTTACCTTTTAGATCCTGTAGAAAGTTAAAACTGTAGTTACAAATAAAAAATACAATAGTACTGGCATTTACATTTATCCATGTCATTATCTTTATCAGATATCTTTATTTCTTCATGAGGCCTCAGTCAATTGTTGTCTAGTGTCCTTTTCTTTCAACCTACAGTATTCCCTTTAGCATATCTTACAGGGCTGGTCTAGTGATAATGCAGTCCCTCAGTTTTGTTTATCTGGGAATGTCTTAATCCTTCCTTCATTTTTCAAAGACAGTTTTGCCAGGTACAGAATTCATTGGCAGTATTTTGAGTCCAGTACTCTAAATATGTCTTCTCATTGCCTTCTTGCCTCCATGGATTCCAATGAGAAATTGGCACTTGATCTTTTTCTTTTTTTTTTTTTAAACTTATTGAAGTATATCATTCATACATGAACATACACAAACTATAAGTGTTCAGTAAACATTGTGAACTCACAAAACAAACATGCATATCATACAGGGCTCCCACACATCACCTCACCACAAATACCCTGCATTGTTGTGAAACATTTGCCAACAAATTATGAAAGAGCATCATCAAAGTACTACCACCAAGCTTGGAGAATAGCCCCGGGCAAAAGCATGGGGGCCTCCTGATTCTTTCTGCACATGACTTGTCTTGGGCTCTAGGAATTCCCCATTTACACAGACGGGAACTGTTCCTTTTCCCTAGGAAACAGTTTTCTAGTGGTCTTGGGCACTGCACTGTAAGTCCTACAGCCAGCAATCCTGTGCCCCTGGCAGCCCCACTGGACTGCCTTCACACACCATTCTGTAGGAGAGCTTTAGAGCCACTTTCTGTATGCAGGGAAAACTCTGACACAGTGAGTCTCTTAGGCCACCATCAGACAGACTGGGCCAGGCACGAGTGTTACTGTGCTCCCTCTGGAACCAGGAACAGGGAGTGTGGGCGGAGCTGGTGAGGCGATGGGGGAGGGGCCAGGTGGGGCACCATGAGATCCTACTGGTTATAAGTGGCCTTTTTATTGACTCAATGCTTGCCCTATTACTGCAATCCTTTAACTGTTTTCTGGAGCTTTTATAAAAATATTTCTGCCAATTCTTACTTGTTATTCAAAACTTCTGTAGGGGGATGGAGACCGGAAGTTTTTCACTTCACCATCTTGATCAGGGCAAGGCTGTACCAGTTATTGATGTATTGCTTCTCATCCTTTTTAGGTGCTTTAAGAAAATGGATCTAGGCTCTTTAAATATTTTTTCTTCACCAGCCAGTATGATATTAAACTTTGGCTGTAGAGGGAAGTTGAGAGACATAGCAGGAGGAAAAGAAGTTTTACTTCCTGGTTCTGCTGAGTTTGCCTATTGCTCAGCTCCCAGAGTTCAGAAGGCTACTTCAGGGGTCAGAAACACTCAACATTCTGCAGTTTACCTCTCTGTGGGGTGGTTTTATAGTGGAGTGTCTCCAGTGAGATACCTCCCCAGGAAAAGCTTTCCCCTGTACCATAGAGGGTGGATTTCTGGCAAATTCCAATAGTGGATTTTCAGCAATCTCTACCAATTCTGCAGCACAGCAAGTTTTCTGCCATGCCCTTCCAACAAGGTCTGGATCTCTGCCCTGGGGAGAACTGGGCTACTCTTTCAGTTTTCTCTCTCAGCCTAGCAGTTGTGGCTGGTTCTTATATCTGCCATTCCTATATTCTCTTTAATTCTTTCTCTTTAATCCTCATTACTCCAACCCCCCTACCATATAACTAGATATTCTTTATAATAAAATTTCCCTATTCAAGGCACTATGTGGTATCTCTTTCCTGAATGGCCCAGACTGAAGCATCTATCATTTTATGAAATCTATCTATCATTTTGGGTAACTGCTTCTATTTTCCAAATCATTTCTTCTGTAATGAGCTGTGTCTAATCTGTTTTTCTAAAAGAATGTTTAACATATTTGTTGAGTTTTAAATTTCAACGACTTTACTTTCCATTCATACCAGTTATATATATTCTTTTTCATATCTCCCTCATCTTTTCTGATTACATCTTGTCTTTCTTTTGTTCATGTTCTTTTTTTTTTTTTTAAGTCTTTACTCATCTAAAATTTTACTTATTTTTTATTTCAATTGATCTACAGTTCATAGGGGTCTACTCTTGTTCTTAGTTGTAATTGCTAACATTCACTCATGGTGAACTGATCCTCAAACAGTTTAAAATTTTGGATTTTGACCTCATTTTATGGAGGGATTTATCTCCAGGACACAAATGTAGTCTGGATAATTTGTTTCTTCCAGAGTTCGTTTTCTTTTTTGGCTGTTTACTTTTACCAGGTACCCAAGTATTACTAGCCTTGAACCTCTCTTTACATTGTATTTTTGGCTCAAGGCTTCCTGGAACATGTAGATGAAGTAAAAGAATCAGGCTATAAACCCATGAGAAGGAAGGAATATGGTTATAAATTCTCAGGGGAGATAATTATTTTTCTATCTAGAGTCCATGAGATAAATTTCTTTGTCCTTTACTTATGCAGTTTGGCAGAAGGTACTGGCCTTTGAAGGTCCTGGTTATAGAAGGGATTTCTCTTCTCAGTGCCCACTGGTCTAAGCCTCATCTTTTATAATCAGATAGGCATCAATATCTAAGCCCATTGGCTACCAAGACTAGCAAACCCTACTTGATAACTATAGCATCTTTTTTTTTCCCACCATGCTCACAAATATATATAGAAATTCCTCATTTTCTTTTAATTATTTATTTTTTATTTATTTTTTCCTCATTTTCTTTAATACCATTCTCTCTCCCTCACAGATTATTTTCCTTATTTTCTTCCAACATTCTTCCCTTTGGCATTCTATAAATAGAGCACTTAGAATTATGCTTTAGCGGCTCAAAGAATTCCTCTAGACTCTACTCTATCTCAAACTTCTTCATGTGAGTGTAATTTCCATCTGTTACTGTGTATTTGTAGTATCTAGTTCTTACTCTGCTAAGTCTCTGGGATTTTGCCCTTGGACACTGTATTTCATAGTTCTAAGCAGTGTTAGCATGTGGGCAAACACCATGTAATCCACATGTGTAAATCAGGCTCCAGCTGATCTAGCAGGGAAGGTCAAGCAAATTCTGAATGATAATTTGTAATGTTTCTCAACTCAAGTCGATTACTTATGTATCTAATCTGAGGCACAGAAAAATTATGTGTAATGAAAACAAACATGCATAGGAAAACAGAAATCAAAGAAACCAAAGAATAACTAAAATTGAGGATTTAAAAATAGGATGCAAAGCATACCTCTATATCATCCTTAAAGATTGCTGGGGCAGGTTTGTATTCTGGATCTTCCATATCCCTGTTAAAATATCAACAAATGTTATAATTACTATGAGGAACTTAGGAATTCTCTTGACGGATAAACAAATGCTGTCATGTTGAAAGGATTTTTCAGTTTATTTTAAAGGTCTGACTGACATCTATGTTTTCTAGCCAGAGAAGCCCAAGCCACAGCATGGAGGTTGTTACATGGCAGGGAAGAAGAAAGCTACTTCTCATTTGCTAACTCCCAAGTTCACTTTTAAATATGGTACTGTTAACCTCAACATAGTCTCTCTTACTTTTCTCTTCTGATAAGAAAAGAAAGATTATAAAGATCTTATAATAGGTATAACGAACAGTATCACATTTTTCTTCAAGTTTAAATCTTTGCCTTTCTTCTCCCTTCTTATGTCCCTAGAATTTTATGGCTTTAAGAGCCAAAAAAAAAAAACTTGCTAGGCGAAGAAAATGAAGAACTCATCAAAAGAATTTATGTGTGAAACATTATGAATGTAATTAATACAACTGAATTATATATTTGAACATGGTTAAAAAGGGAAACAACTGTACAACACAAATAGTGAACCCAATTGTAAATTATGGACTCCAATTAATAGTGTAATTATAATAATATTGTTTCATCAGTTGTACCAAAGTACCACACTAATGCAAAGTGTTAATAGGGAAAACTGTGCATAAGGGAGATTGTATATGGGAACTCTGAATTTTCTGAATGATTTTTCTGTAAACCTACAACTTCTCTAATAAAGAAAGAATGAGGATAGAACAGCTCCAATCTCTTCCTTATTGATCATATTCTGTTGGACAAGCACAAAATACTTACTAAAGTATCATTACCTCTTTTAGACTGTAAACTCCAATTCTCTTACTGCTATATTATTTAGAGATAAACATCACTGACTCAGAATGTGCTAATGAATAAAATAGAGAGAAAGAAAATTCATGATTCTGAAATGCACATACCCATCCATATAATCATTTGCTCTCTGTTCAGCAGCAACTGCTTTCTCATCGGGTTTTCCCACTCTTTCCAGGAAGCATAATGCTGGGTCTGCTCGAATTGTGTTATATTTTTCATAGCCTAGAAGGATCACCAATTATAAAAGTAAAAGGTGTATTAATATAAGCATCTCTCAAATTTATGGTGGACGATGCTCCTGGACTAAAGGGACCATATGTTAAAATGATATAGGTTAAAACATGTGTTTTCTAGAAATTATCACAAACATTATATGATCTGGTAATATGTGTATATAATAAAATAAGTTTATCAGATAATATGAAAAATAGCAAAAAAAACTGATCATATACATATGCATATATATTTCACATTCAAACTCTTCTTAAGAGAGGAAAAGTTATGTGAGACAGAGATCCAGAAGGGGTAGGTCACATATGCTGCTCTCTCAGGAGGAAATGTGGCAACTGAGAAACATAGTTTGGCAATGTATGCTTTTAATGCTGTAGATAATAATATGGTGTTACTGGACTAAATACTGAAGTGAAAACCAATAAACTTAGATCTACGTGAATTATGCTATACGTAGAAGGGAATTCTATCTTCCTTACTTCTTACTTACCATGTTTGAAAACTCCAATAAGGAGTGATTTATCAGCATCAAAATCCCACCACTCAGCAGGAACTTCTGAGTGGTCTGGCTCTGGGACCCAAACATCAATGTCACTTAAAAAGAAAAACCATGATATGTGTATTCTGAATTATTACAAATAAATCAAAGAGGAAGCAAAATTTTACCTAGCATCTAAAGCATTGATTTTTAAGAAAATGAGGTTAAGATTTTATTTCATTTATTTTCATCAATTTTTATTTTCCACAATAACCAACTTTAAAATTACAAAACTGTACAATAACAAAGATATCATAAAATGAAATAATATTCTTAAGTCCAATAGAAGAAATAAGTTTCAACAAGGTTTACTGTATAATTCCCTTAAGGAAATCAAGTTTTTCCCACTGATTTCCTTTAGAAATAGTAAAGGGCTTATTAGGAAGCAAGAAATTTACATTAGCAAGGAACTTGGCAAAAATCACCTGGTTCAAATATTTCATTGTGCATATGTTAGCAATGGGTATATTAATTGCTTTAAAGTACAAAGCAAGTTCTGTGTTTTCTACTACTAAGAAAATCACACTAAAAATTTAAGCACTGCTTACAAATAAAGAAAACAAGTTTCTGATTCATAATTTGATTAAAACATTCAACATGTCACTTTTATGCTGTATGTAAATAATACCATGCCATACTCATGCAGCTACAAAATGAAAATATAATAAAGTACTAAAAAAAATGATAATAAATCCATAATTTTTAAACATTCCCCTTCTTTTCATCATCCCAGTAACCTCTAATCTGCTTTCTCTCTCTCTGAATTTGTTACTTCTGATTTTCTTTTAAAAGTGATATCACACAATTTTTGTCCTTATGTGCCTTCCTTGCTTATTTCAGTCAACATAATGTTTTCAAGGTTCTTCCATGTTGCAGCATGTCTCATTACTTCATTCTTTCTTATGGTTGAATAATATTCCAATATGTATATGTAACACATTTTATTTTATCCATTCATTTATTGATGGACACTTGGGTTGTTTCCAAGTTTTAGTTATTTTGAATAATGCTGTTTTACGTTGGTGTAAAAGTATATGTTTGCGACCCTGTTTTCACTCTCTCTGGGTATATACCTAGAAGTGGAATTGCAGGCCATATGGTAATTTTATATTTAACTTTTTGAGGAACTGCCATGTTGCTTTCCACAATGTCTGTATCATTTTACATCCCCACTAATAATATATAAGAGTTCCAGTTTCTCTAAATCCTTGCCAACACTTGGCATTTTCCATTTAAAAAATAATAGCCATCATTGTGTGTGTGAAGTGGTAGCTCATTGTGGCTCTGATTTATATTTCCTCAATGGCTAATGTTGAGCACCTTTTTGTGTTTATTGGCCATTTATAGATCTGCTTTGGAGAAATGTCTATTTAAGTTCTTTGCCCATTTTTAAATTGGGTTGGTTATCTTTTTGTTGTTATTAAACTCTTATGTGATAGAAGGTTTGAAACTATTTCTCTCCCATTCTGTCTTTTTAACTTTCTTGATATTTTTCCTTCAATGCATGATAGTTTTAAATTTTGATGACATCAATTTTATCTATAGCTTCTTTTGTTGCTTGTGTTTTCGTGTCAAATCTAAGAATTCATTGCCAAATCCCAGGCCATGAAGATTTGCCTCTACGTTATCTTCTAAGAGTTTTATAGTTTTACTTCTTATATTTAGGTATTTAACACATTTTGAATTGATTTTTGCATATGGTGTGAGGTAGGGTCCTTCCTTTTCTGTATCTTGGTATCCCAACTTTAACAATATCATTTGCTGAAGAGATTGTTCTTTCCCCACTGCATGTATGTAGCATCCTTGCTGCAAATCAATTGGCCATACATTTGTGGGTCTATCTCTGGACTTCCCATTCTTTTCCATTGATTTATTTATCTTTATGAGTATCACATAATTTTAATTACTGTGGCTTTGTAGTACAATTTGAAAACAGGAAGTGTGTGGGCTCCAGCCCTGTTCTTCCTTTTCAAGATTGTTTTATAGTTACTTGGGTGCCCTTGTAGTTCTCTGTGAATTTGAAAATCTGTTGTTTTCTATATCTGCAAAGGAGGCTTTCTGGAAGTTTCATGAGGATTGCACTGAATTTGTATATTGTTTTAGATAATATTGACATAATAACAATATTAACTCTTCCAATCCATGAAAATGGGATGTCTTGCCATTTATTTATTGGTAAAATGAATTGTTTTCTTAATTTCCTCTTTGGATTGTTCATTGCTAGTGTAATAACAAATAGAGAGATTGAATTCAATAATCAAAAACTTTCCACCAAGGAAATGTCCAGGACCAGATGGCTTCCTTGATGAATTCTACCAAACATTTAAAGAACTAACACAAATCTTTCTGAAACTCTTACAATGAATTCAAGAAGAGGAAACACTTCCTAATTCATTCTATGAGACCAGCAATACTCTGATACCAAAGCCTGGGTATCACAAGAAACCCACAGACCAGGTTCCCTTATAGGTATGGATTCAAAAATCCTGAAGACAATACTGGCAAACTGAATCCAAGAGCATATTAAAAGGATTATACACCATGACAAAGTGGGATTTAACCCAATAATGGAAGGGTCCAACAAACGTAAATCAATGTAATACACTACATAAATAGAATGAAGGAAAAAAGCACACAATATTATCTCAATAGAAAGGGCATTCAACAAAATTTAGTACCCTTTCTTGATAAAAACACTCAGGAAAGTAAGAATAGAAGGGAGCTTTTTCAACATGATAAAGTCCATTTATGAAAAAACCACGGCTAGCATCATAATCAATGGTGAAGGACTTAAAGCTTTCTCCCTAAAATCAGGAATGAGACAAGGATGCCTGCTTTCACCACTGCTATTCAATACTAGAAGTTCTCGCTAGAGCAATTAGGCAAGAAAAAGAAATAAAAGATATATGAATTGGAAAGGAAGAAATAAAAACATCTCTGTTTGCATACAACATCATACATATAGAAAATCCAAAGGATGTCACAAGAAAACTATTAGAGCTAATACATGAATTCAGCAAATTGGCAGGATATAAGATCAACAGACAAAAATCAACTGAAATGTTCACTTCTTAACCATAGTGATTTAAGACATTGTCTCAATAGTGTATAGTTAATGTCTGACAATGATTAGCAAATAAGTATCAATTTTTAAAAAATGTTTAATTTTAGAAATAGTAACAGGAAAGTTACAAACAGAACACAAAACCCCTTGAGAACTCCAACATAACCCCCACACTGATACCTAGACCCATCAACTTTTAACATTTTACATTTGCTCATTTGCTGTACGAATGTATGCATGTACGCAATTATCTATCATCTATCCATCTATCTATCTATCCATCTCATATATAGATACAACATAATCCTTTTAATGTGTAGTTGTATTTGATTTGCTGGTATTTTGCTGAGGATTTTTGCATCCATATTCATAAGGGATAATGGTGTGGTTTCTCTTCTTATAATATCTATTACTGGTTTTGATATTAGATTGATGCTGATCTCAGAGAATCAATTAGGAAATTGTCCATATTCTTCTTTTTTTTTTTTTTTTAAAGATTTATTTATTTTTTATTACATATCTCCCCTTCCCCCTGCTGCGGCGACGCGCCGAGACTGGGTCACTGCGCAGGCGCGGCTTTCCCCGCT
>PVKH010038061.1:0-11387 GCA_004027955.1 Chaetophractus vellerosus | reverse complement strand
CTTGATAAAATTGCATCATGATTTTTAAAATATATTCATATAGAAGTTGAAAACAACAAGGGCAAAATGCTTATTAAAAGAGCAAGCAACTTCTAAAGGGGGCATTGTTTGAGTTTCCTGGGCTGCTAAAAGCAGATACCATGAAATGGGTTGGCTTAAACAATGGGAATTTATTGGCTTACCATTTGAAGCTGAGAATATGTCCAAATCAAGGCCTCAAGGCAATGCTTTCTTCCCAAAGACTGGCTGACGTGGATCCTTGGTTCCTCCGTCACATGGCAAGGCACAGGGAGGCATCTGCTGCTCTCTCCCTTCTCTTCCGGGTTTCCTTGAGTTCAGCTCCCTGCTCCCATGGCTTTCTCTCTGTCTGAATTTCATTCCCTTATTAAAGACTCCATTAAGAAGACTAAGGCCCACCCTGATTGAGGTGGGACATATCTTAACTGAAGTAGCCTTATCTAAAGTTCCTACTTACAATGGGTCTACGAGCACATAATGGATGACATTTAAGAACATGTTTTTCTGGGGTACATACAGCTTCAACCACTACAAGCATTTTGCAACATTTTACTCTCAACACCTTTTAAGGACCTTGCTAGTAAAACACGAAGTCTCCTAAACTGACATTTGATATGTTGTGAAAACACGAATGTAATTTCTATGGAAGAGAGAAATGTGGATATTTATGTTGTAGGCAGGGATGCGTGTCTGCCAATTATACTTTGATTTAGAAAGTCTTCTGTCCTAAGATGAATTTACATTTACTTTTGATGCTTGTTTGTTCTTGGGGAGGGGTGTTGTTAAAAGAGGTCAGAAACAGAGATAAGCAGACAAGGTTTCATCTCATGAAAGCAAAATAAAGGTTCAGGGTTAGACTAAATTTTATTTAGATGGAAATATATGATATGTGAATTTCTAATAGTCATAAACATCTTTATTTTATTTCTGTCATGTGCTCTGTTTTTTTTCTCTTCTCTCCACTGCTCCATTCTCTCAGATAACCAATAACCGGTGTGCATCCTTCCATAACTTTCTTCCAGCGTATACAATTGTGCATGCATCGTGCTGCATAAAAATAGAGTCATATTATGTTCACAGCTCTGAATCCAGCTTTTCTCAATTAACAGTACACAAGAGAAATCTATGACAACCATTGTAGGTCTAATTCATTTATTTTATTTTCTTCTTAGTATTGCATTGTTTATGTATTCCACAATTTATTTAACCATTCCTTTCAGGGGTTCCATCACTTAGTTTACAGTTTTTCATTGGGTTACAGTTAGCACACTTTATGATAGGACATGTAACTTTATGGGATGTTGTTTTAATGTATAGGGGACAGATTTGTAGGATGGAATTTCTGGTTAAAGAAATTTCAATAGATATTCCAATAGTACATTTCAATAAAGTTGTAATAATTAATCTATATCCTACTAATGTAAATTTTTTGTCAATATCCCAATCAATCAGTAATGTTTCTTCTCTTGTTGATGTTTTACAAAGCTAATTTTATATTAGTTTACAATTAGAGCTATGAGGAGGGTTTGCATATATTCATGTATTTTTTTATAGTTGGACTCAATCATTAGTGAATTTCCTCTTCATATAATATACCCAATAGCTTACTGAATCATTTTTGTTTTTCTCACCAATTTGTGAGAGCACATTGCCAATTATTAATATTCCTTATTTGATGTATTCATTACACATATATGTTTCTAGTCTCTAGTTTTTGTTTTAGTTGTCTACAATATTATTGTGCATTTTTTGTACTTTTATTTAGATTGTACCATTGAGTCCCATGTGTATGACTTTCTAGGACTGAATTATGGACATATGTTCAAAGGTAATTTTTCTTTGGGGATCATATAACTAGTTTAACCCACTGATGAATTAGATGCATATTTTTCACTTCTATGAACCAGGGCAACAATTTACCTCTACCATAAAACTGCTGTCAGGAACACAAGTTTATCTATAATTATTTCAAAGATAACCATGGATGCCAGGTAATCTAGGAAGGCTCCAATTGCAAATATTTTGCCCTGTTATCATCCTACGTACATTTGGACTTGTCAGATAAGCTCAGATATTAGTTCAGAAAATATGTACAATCCTTCTAAAATCACTTTCTTTAAAAATGGTATCTGCTATTTGGTTTTACAATAACAAGGGAGTATCCATCTCCTCCATCCCTTCAGTTACTCAGAAGTCTACTCACTATGAATCAGCCATGCCAGGGAAGATACACACGGGGGTAGCTCAGACCTCAGCTGCCACTCAGGCCAAGATCGGTGCCTCTCTTCACTGGAGCAGTGTTCTGAACCATTACACAAGTCCACACTCAGGAGCTTAGAGGGACTCAAAGCTCATTTTTACTTTAGCCTTCAGAGACTCTTTCCTGTGACCAAGTGAGTTGTCCCTTTATTTCTGTGGAATATAATTAGGCTTCAAAAAAATCATGATGATTTTGTTTTTGCTCCTAAGCAGTTGTACATGAGACCTTTTAAAGTTTATATTGTGATATTGCTCAATTTATAAAATTTTTAAAATATATATTAACTGCTATCTTTAAGGAACATAATTGGAAAATGTTTTGACTATCACATTCCATCCAAATTTTGATTTCTTAAAATTATCTACTTAAGTAAGATAAAGCAGTTTGTGCCGCTGTAGCGGTTTGGTATTGTTTATGAATTTCAGAAATAGATATTGGATTGTGTTTGCGGACTGGTCTGTTCCTCTGGGCACATTAGATTGTATTAAATTCAGAGGTTTCACTTTTACTTGATTACAATTATGATTAAGGCTTTGATTCAGCCACATCACTAGGATGCCGAGTCCCCAAGAGCAAACGACATGGCGGAGGAGAGAGTTTGAGTTTTGATGCTGGAGCGCTGGGAAGTAAACACACAGGAGAAAAACACAGAGGAATAGAGACAGCTCCATAGACATGGCAGAGACTCTGGTAAGAGAGAGAGCCTGATAGTCTACAGCTGACCTGGTGGAAAGACCAGAGCAGCTAAGCCCAGCCCCAGGGAGAGAGCCTTATGCCAGCCTACAGCTGAGAGTAGAAGGAGGTGGAATCATGGAGCCTTAGGAGGAAGAGTAAGGCTGAACCTTCGCAGAAACAGCAGCCATCTTGCTCCAATACATGGCAACAGACTTTGGTGAGGGAAGTAGCTTACACTTTATGGCCTTGTGACTGTAAGCTTCTACCCCAAATAATTACTTTTTATAAAAGTCAACAGATTTCTGGTATTTTGTATCAGCACCCCTTTGGCTGAGTAATAAGCCACTAATAATTATTGGGAAGTTTTACTAGAGTTTTGGGCATTTTAATATAGATGGTGCAGGACCTGAGAATATGTGAACCCAAACTTCTCAATCTTTCCTTCCTTTCACAAGGAATTCTACAATACCAGAAACAAAGGCAAACCACCACAATGGCTACATGCAAGTCTTGATTTTATGTCCATTAAACATGTGCACATATTTAATCTCAGAGAAACCCCACGAATTAGATCACTTCAATGCATATGGGCACTCTGAGGCTCAGAGAGGGTAAGTGATATTCTTCCTGTCTCAGAGCATGTCACTGGCAAAGGCTGGATTCACACCAAGAGTCTGGCACACAAGTGCTGTTAACCACTTGGTTGAACTGCCTGTCAGTTTAGTACCAGATGAAAACTGCAGGTGGTTGGAAGCTGGTGTGGTGCCCAACACCTCCATTGCAGGGTTCCAGTAAAGTTGGGTTGGAGGCCTCTTGTCCTCAATTTCTAAACCCAAGTGCAGTTGATCATGAACCTGAAGCCATGAGAACTCTCAAAAATCTGAGAAGGCAAAGAGAAGATGGCTGGACAGAATACTCTTCACTCAGATTAATGGCTATAGAAGAATAGAGTATAGGGTTATCAAAGACAGAGATGTTCTAATGGAACTTTTTCTGCTCTATCAGGCTGCCCACTATTCGCCACCCGATTAGAATCAGAGAATATAACCAGCAAGTTCTCAGTGTTGGGAGAGACAAGGACAGCAGCAGCACAGGGATGTCTTCTGAAGCCAGAGGTGTGGAATGAAGCCTCCTCAATGGTCTGTTAAACAGGCTGACTTCCCTTTTCAAGTATTCTAGATACAGTGCTCAATTTGGTCAAAATATGTCAGAAAACCAACAAAAACTGAAACAAGCTGTGAATTATTTAATCCAGGAACCCATAAGACACACGTAAATCTTTCTTTAATGAGTGATTTAATAGAAACTCTTCTGAAACTCATCAGGCAATACCACCATGAGTTCATAGCAAGCTACTATTTGCCAAAGGCCGAAGAGTTATTTGAGACAATTGGTAATGCAGAAAATCAGCCTGTCAGTATTTGGGTATTGAGCCCATTCCTCTGAATATCTATGTTTTCTCTTTTTAAAATTAAATATTGAGAATTTTTTAAAAAATCTTAATTAAAATTCACAGAGGATTTCAAATTATATAACTATGTATGTTTGTGTTTATGTCAAGAAAGAGAACCCTAAAGAATGTTTCTATGTACTTTGAAAATCAATTGATCCAGTTTCCATTGGATTACCTAATGCCCTTTGCATGAGCACCTGAGTGAGCACTTCCATGGGAATGAATGTCAAATAAGGGTTCTAGGACTACCTGTGCCAGTGCCACCTTGTCTGCCTGTCTTTACTTAATGAAATCTAGTTCATAGGCATCCACCTATCATCAGGGGAAAACATTTAATGCATTTTTTTCTGGCTTTAAATGACAGAAACCTGATTTTAAAGCTCAGGTGAGGAAATTAGCTTATCTCAGAATCTTATTTCCTTATCCATGCTTTCTTTTATTTAGTTACTTTTAAATTTTGAGTTCCTCTTTCTCACACTTTTTCACTTTTTCCCTCCTCACTCTCGCATAGTTTATTTTCCCTTGCAAAGCCTCCTAAATCCTATTTGAAATCTGGTGATATGTATCCAAAATAATTAAATGAAATGGTGTATCCACTACCTGTAAACCACCAGGGACTCTGCCTTCAGTCTCCAGCTGTAGAGCTTGAGATCCCAGGTCACTGATCACGAGGACCTCTGCCTGAGCCGTTGACCCACAGAGACACAGAGAATAAGTCAAAAACCCTTCCAGAGATAACTCACTCTATGGAGAATTTATTCAAATAATTTGCCTTCAGTTTAAACCCAGCATTCCTCACACCCCCCTGTAAGTTGTCAACCCACTAGTGACTTAAACTCACGTCCCTGTACTGCTTTGGGGTTTTTCTCTTGATCTAAGCCCCAATTGCTCCCTTCTCTCTGTGGTTTCACAGAATCTGAAGTCTCCTACCTTCATCTCTTCACTGAACGTTCTCTACACCTGCTTAGCATGGCCTGAGAACATGGCCTTCAATGCAGTCCATTCTAGTGAGGCTGCTCATTCTATACCCCACTCATCGTGATATCAACATCCTCTTTGTTTCCATATGCTACTTTCAGATCATTATTCTATTTTATATAAAACCTTGATTCTTTAAGGATGATAACAACAAGAGAATACTTTACCACACCCTCATTTCCCGTTGATTTCCTAATGGTATTAACTTTCAGAGATCATCTTTCAAGGATTTCCTTCTCTTTGGAAATTTTAGCGTGTAGCTCAACATGGATAACTTCCATCCAGCACTCAGTATTTCAGACCTTTATACAATGACCTATACTATTAATCAACTTAAGTTTCCTGTACCATTAATTGACTCCCATGGCCAGATCTTGGACTTTGGAACAACTCAAACTGATCCCCCATTAAAATATTAAACCAATTTTTAAAATCACAGCCTCCAATTTCCAGCTGTCTCTTAATTACAACCACATCACTTCTTCTTCAATCTCATATTGTTTTGGTTCTTTGACTCCTTTTCCTCATCATCAGCTCATCCAGATTTCATCTCCCTTCTCAAACAGCTTAGCTTATGTGATCCACTCCCCCAGCAATGATTTTCTGAAGAACTTTGATACTTTTGCCCCTTTTAAATTCAGTCCCATATAGACAAAACTACAACCGTGGACCAAACCAAATTTCAACCTATAACACATCAGGCTACTGAGCACTGATAAAGAGAATCATACAAATTTGCAGACTTGAGCTGCTAGGAATTAGGGACTCCAATCTCGACTGAATCTTCAATTTCTTTTCTCTTCACCTCATGAGTTATTTCTTCTACAATAGAGGCTCTTAGCTTAGTGGGTAAGAACATGGATCCTGGACTACACACACCTGGATGTAAGTAATGATAAGCCCACTGATCAGCCGTGTGACATTAGGTAAGCTCCTTAAGTTTCCTATGGAAATGCATGAATAACATCCAGCTCATCAGTAGGTGACAGAAGCTATGTACACCCTTAGGGCAGCATCTGGCACAGTGTGTGTTCCATACATTGCTACATTGTTATATTTTCCCCTCAACATTATGTATTTTAAACTTTTTTGTACTTCTGAAACATCTGATCCCACTAATTCACCTCTCATGCACAGACTTTACCTGGATTAACTCTTTCATTTAAATATCATTATTATTTCATTTTCCTATTCATTGCAATTGGCTATTGTTGTGGCTTCACCTATGAAGATGCTATGGATCACAGAAGGGTCACAATGGGGATGGGAGAGGATTATTGGTGGGGGGTGTCAAGGTTGGGGGTACATGGGAGGAAGTCCACCTAAACATACATAAAAGGCATACATAATTGTTCAAATGCTCACGGGGCATGGTCATGGGGTGAAGAATTACTCAATAAATGGGAGAACACTGAATTCCCATCTTGGAGAGCTCTGCCATATTTTCCAGAAGAGTAGCAACATCCCCCTGAGTGCAGGGACAGTGTCTGGCAAAGGAGGATGATCCATTGATGGGCTCTTGTTATTGATGACTAGCTTATGAGTCATTGCTGTTGAAATTGAAATAGCCTACTGTTAAGGGGTGCCTAAGAGTTGCTTTTGGAGAACCTACTTGTTGCTCAAATGTGGCCTCTCTCTAAGACAAACTCAGCATAGGAATGCATTACCTTCCTCCCAGCGTGGGACATGACTCCTGGGGATGAGCCTCCCTGGCAACGAGGGATTACTAACAAATGCCAACGGGCAGAATGACTGGAAAAAAACTCCAAATAAAAGGGGGAAATGGTAAAGACAAATGAGTTCATAGGGCTAAGAGACTTCAAAGAGAGTCAGGAGACCAACCCAGAGGTAACACTTATGCACACCCCAGCAGGACCTCCTAGGCTTCCAATATGGATATCACCCCAAACAGAGGGCCTTCTGAGGGCTTTGGAGATATCCAGGTCCTATATCAGGGTATATAGCCTCAGAGTTTGTGCCTTACCAGTGGGCCCTAATTTGGAACCCTTGCTCCTGAGAGTGACAGAGACTGACTGAAATATGTCTTCACTGCTCATGGTCCATCAGTCTCTTCTATTCAAACCTATATTTGATGCCAGAGTTTTAGGTGTAGAGAAAACAGAAACAATCTTATAAAAAGTCCCTCAAATTCCCTGATAAATTCCTCACATTGGTGGCCATGTTTTCTGCCCTCCTTCTTGTTACAAATGAAAAAGGCATTTTTCAACATCCTTCCAACCTTGCTGCTGATTTAACCTATCAGAATCTTATCAATTAGTTCTCTTGAGTTTTTATGTTGTATACTCCCTCTCTCTTCCTCTCTCTCTTTCCTCCTCTCTCTCTCTCTTTCTCTCTGCCCCTGTCTCTCTCTCTCTGTTTCTTCCTCTGCCTCTGTGTCTAGCTCTCTCTTTATACTTTCCATTAGTATTTAAAGATGCCCAAGCCTCCCTTAAAATAAAATTTAAAAACAATGGACCAGTATATTTCCGTTCAGCTTCAGTCCCCAAAACTCCATGGTAATCATTCTCATTAATATTTACCAATACTTCCGTATTAATAAATCCATGAGCACTTCTCAGGTTTCACTGATGGGCCAGCAGCAACATCCTTGTGTCCTTGTTATTTCTTCAGTCATTATTTTCACTGTCCTTTGCAGTCACCATTTCCTTAGCCACGTAAGTGATGGAGTTATTCTGACTAATCACTCTCGCTCTGATTTGGTTCCTATGTCAACAAGAATCAGGATATATGGGTGAAAACAAACAAACAAACATAAAATCCCTACCCTATAGCACTTAAAATCCAGTGAAGGTATAGGCACAAGAGCCAATACACCTAATAAAGACAGTATTACATGGTTTAAAATAGAGCAGAATGAGAGGCTTGGGGAGGTCTAAGGGGGAGACACAGTGTGCAGAATAGACCTCGCTGAGGGGTAATGTTTCATAAAGATTTGAAGGAGGAGAGGGAGTGAGCTGCATGGCAAGTTGGAGGAAGAGCATTCCTAGAAGAGGGCATCGACTATGCAAAATCCATATGGAGTGTGCCTGGGAGCAAGATTTATTCGAGAAAAAATGATGAAGTCAGTGGGGCTGCAATAGAAGTTGAAAGACAGACAATAGGAAGAGATGACATCCAGCCCAATCACGTAGGGCCATTACATGGACTTTAACTTTCACCTGCAAGAAATGAGAAATCGTTGCAAGGTTTCCAGCAGGGGAGTGGGTGGCATGCACTAACAATTTTATAAAGGATAACTGGCTGCTATGCTGAAAACAGTTTAGGATGGAGGGTGGGTGGCAAGAGTGGGAGCAGGGAGACCAGTTAGGAAGTTTTTTTAATAATCAAGGCAAGGGATGATGTTGACACTGACCAGATGGGCAGTAAAGGGGCTAATAAGAAGTGAAGGGATTGACATTTTGAATGAAGACAAACAGGATGTCCTAGCAGATTGGAACACAAGGTATGGGGTAAAGAAAGACAGTCATGAATGACTCCCCTTTGGGCTCTCTTTTTCTCCAGAATTATTGGTTCTTTAGGTTATTCTACCTTAAGAGTCTTTCAGTGCCTTCATGGACTTTTTCCTTTAATTGTTTTTCTCTGTGGGTGAGTTGGTCTGAAAAACTCCCTGCCATTAATGGAAAATGACTAGGGCCATCTCTGTGCAACTCATCCATAAAGGGTCTAGCACCTCAATTTAGATGTGGGAAGCACTTGGAATCTGGTTCTCAGCTACATGTGGAATAACATGGAAACTGTCAATTTAATATTATTCATTATATTAGTCCCAGGTACTTTTGTATTTTTGCTGTGAGAATGAGCATGTGAATCATATATGAATAGAATACATATATACAGATGTACATATTTTTATTGCTATTTAAATGCAAATTCCCTAGAAAATTATTCTGTATTTACTTTTTGTTGTTTAAAATAAATTTTTTATGATGTGCCTGATCTCTTTCAGAAAACAATGATGAAACTAAATGAAATAAAGAGATGGAGTCTTCCATGTAAAGTCAGAGAATTTTAAATACTCCTGCATTTGGTCCCAGAACAAAAATGTAAAATAAAAATTAGTGTCAGGATTTATAAAAATTAAAACTTATGTTTTGTGAAAAAAAGAATGTTTTTCTTAAGAGAATAAAGTTTAATTTTTATATCTTCACGGAAAGGGTAAAGCCATTTTAAGAAAGACCACCCCACTGGTTCTTAGAGGGAAGACTCCTTGATCTATTTTGGCAATGAGACATATAACGAGGTAAGGAAAGACTCACAAAACTCAGAGCTTTGAAGCATATGCAGCTGCATATTAATGAGGGCATCTGTTATGTTCTGCCGAGAGTTCCCTATCTGTAGAAAGTTACATAACTACTGTCAAGAGATTAAAAGGGCTTCCATTAATTTGCAATGGCAGCAATTAGCAAGAATAGTGCTATGGCTTGCTGGATTTCAAGCTGTCAGTATCTGGCCATTACTCATTTGGATTCTTTGTAAACTTGGACTATCATTTACTTAAATGAATTAACATATTTCAGAAAAAAAATGCTCTTGGTGGGATAAGTACTCTAGATACCTAGAAATAGTTTTATTGTTTATTGGCATTTGAAGTCCCAAAATTAACCCCACGTGGTATTTAAATGACCTTACAAAGACAGGAAGGTAATGTTAAATCACACATTAGGAATTCTTAAGAGATTGGAAATACATTAGAGATCAAATCACTAAAATCATAGAACTTGTGAATTGCTTTGTTAGGGAAATATTGCAATGAGGTCTTGGTGAAAACGGAAAGCAAAGGATTGGTTGTTAGGCGATATGGGTTAGAATCTTTGCCCTGTAAGTGAATGTGTTGACACAAACAAATCCCATTCCCTCTAGTCATCAGGTTTTCATTTGACAAATTATGGGGTTGAATGAGAAAATACTTTCCCATGTTATCCTTTTTTATTCTTCAATAAAGACTTAGTATTTCCAAGCTTCTTATAGTTCAGATACAATATTCTAAAATTAATATATCAAAATTATTATCCAAAAATTATCCAAAAAAAAATGTTAGAACTTTTTTTCCCTTCCTGCAACTCAGTAAGATTGAGGAAAGGCATTCAGATTCCAGGGTGTCAGAGTTGGTTGGTAGCTTAAGGAGCAGCCAAAACAGCTGCAAATAACAGAAACTCTAACTTAGAAAGGCTAAAGCAAGCAGAATTGTTTCTTCCTCGTATAACAAGAAGCCTGAAGGTAGGCTGCTGCTGACATCGGTCAGTGGCTGTAGAATGTCACTGTCTAAGTCCGAGTCCCAGCTTTTGTAATTCTACCACTGCAGCACCAATCTAGAAGAAATAAAGGAACTGAGTGGATGCTTGGATCCAAAAAGCAAAGGCTTTCACCAGTAACCCCCAGAACTGTATCACACAGCAATTCATGGTTGCAAGAAAGATATTATTTTTGAAGTTTTCAATCATCTATGGAAAGGGCAGGCAAATGAGGAGTTGAAAACTGGGTAACTGAACTCTTTGCATCTGCCACCTGGGGGATCGATATATATGCCTGGGTAGAACAGAAAATTAATGTCCTCGGTACCTGGTGATGTGTTCCAGTCCTGAAAGTACAGTTTAGTCTGCCAAAGGTCTAATGATATAGGTAAGGTTTTTGTCTCCCTTATGCCGACATGGATCCTGTTAATAAATCCACATTATCTGAGGTAAGTCAATAAAGACTCTTCTTGAAACCATAAAATCTTACCTGTCTATGAAGAGGCTCCAAATTTAATTATTTTCTTCAAAATATAAACACAGAACCAAAATTCAAATCCAGATTCCACTCACTCTACTCACAAGTTCCCCTACCCCCCGATTCTCCCTGTTGCTTTTTTTATTTTCTGTCTCCCCACAATGGAACTTAAATTCCATGAGTCTAGAAATTCTACCTGTCTCATTTGCCCCTAAATGTGCAATGCCTGGAACAGTGTTTAGCAAATGTTTGGTGCTCAATAAGTAGAAGATG
>PVKH010038060.1:0-11378 GCA_004027955.1 Chaetophractus vellerosus | reverse complement strand
ATGACAGCAAGGACATATCTATTTTTTGCTCACCATGTATGCCTAGCACAGTGCCTGGCACATAGTAGACATATCTTATCTCTAAAATAAGATACCCTTTCAAACCCTTTATGCAAAGTTATGCAACATTGCCTGTGATGCTGATTTGCTTTTCCTTCTGCTACATTTTTGCTGCAACTCTCCAGAATTCAAAATTATATTCAGCTAATAAACATTAGTTGAAAGGATGTGGTCCTAGTCCATGACTGTGTGCCTGCTTATCCAGCTGTGGTCTTTTGGAGTTGAAGTAGAACTATAGGACTTGGGAAAGGATGCATTTTTCTCTGTAAGGTCCATGAACCATTTGCCTATTCAAACTTCAAAATGTGTTATTTTATATTTTCAAAAGTAGGTGCATTCACTGCTAAAATTGTAGGGTACTCATGCAATTAGCTATCCCATTTTCCTCTTGCTAAAGTAAGATACCCTTTCAAACCCTTTATGCAAAGTTATGCAACATTGCCGATGATGCTGATTTGCTTTTCCTTCTGCTACATTTTGCTCCAACTCTCCAGAATTCAAAATTCCACTGGCAGTCCCTGGCAAAGGGCAGGTAAGTGTACTAACCATGCCTGGAGATAGTCAGGAGGAAATCACTGTATTTTCAAGGTGCTTTGCCACAGGTCACTTTGTGTCCTGTTTCACACAGCTTGTTGAGACTTGCTTGATTGCCCACAAGCTGTTGGAAAAAGGTTCCAGGTGCTCCCTGGCATCAGAAGTACTCAAGGTCAGTTAGTTTGCTTTAGGGAAGGAAGGCCTGAGCCTTTTAGAGCTTGAGTAGATAAAAAAGGCTGTGGCACCGAGGATAGACTGGATGTGTGGGAATGTCACTGCATACAGTCAAGGTTTTTATGACAAGGATTGAAAATTTTTCCTTGCTAAATTGAGTCCTAGGGGATGCAGAGGGACTGTTATAGTGGAGGGCCTGAACAACTCTGGATGCATGTCAGAATTCATTATAAAAATATATGAGTCTAGACCTTATAAAATCAGGATCTCTAGGGAATAGAATCTGATGGTGTTCACACTTTAGTGAGCTGTTAAAATGTAGCCCTAGTTAAAACAGATTCTAGCGTCCCACCCTAAAATATCTTGATTCATTAAATATCCAGCAGAGCCCATGCATTTACAATTTAAGGAAGACATCCCCCACCTCCAACCTACATGCTTCACAAGTGAGTGGTTATAGTACCTCTCTTAAAAAAATACTGACCAAGTCCAGCCACCTAATTTTGTAGAGAAAACTGAAGCCCTGTTCCCAGTGCCTTTTCTATGCATAGATCTAATAAGGCTTCATGAACTTCAGACCATGCTCCTAAAATTGGACAAGATATTGTGCATGTGTATTTTTCTAGGAAGACTATCCATTGCTCTTATTAGATTTTCAGTTTACATATATACAAAAATATTAGGAGCCACTTTTTTGAGATACAAGAGACTCTGGCCTTGTTCAAGCCAGCTATCCTTGCAATATCCTTGGTATTAAATAAGACTTGATGCTCAGGAAGTATAAAATAGTATATGACAGTTATATGCTTTATGGCAGAAGAGAGGCAAATGTCAGAGTGATAGGATGAAACACTGTGAGTGTGGGCCTTTAGCTTTCTTTGTGGTCATGTAGAAATATCACTCATAGAATTTTGAGACTGGTTTTAATGTTCCTTCTCCCCAGCCATTTCTTCTGGCAAACCTAAACTGAGTTAGGTGTTAGGGAAACCCACATAAATATGAAAAAGCATTTTTCTACCTACTAGATGCTCATAATCTAGTAGGGAGGCAAATAGGCAACTAGATTGAGAGTTGTAATAGAGATTTGAATGAAGCATCGTGCTGTGATAATGCACGTGAGGGAGCAGTGGCTATGCTTTTATTCTGGAAGATTGCTTTTGCAACTTAAGAGATGACTTTTACCTGCGCAGAAGCTTAAAACCATGTGCAAGCATTCAATGCTACTGAATGCATTTTTTAAATTAATTCATGTATGAGATGCCACAAATTAATCTTTCTTTGTTAGGTTAGCCTCAAAAAAAGCTTTGATGGTAGATTTTAAAGTTGGGAGTCAGAATGGAGAACAGTAAATTAAGCTTTCAAGCAGTACAAACCTTTGTGATTTTCTATACTTTTGGTTGCCCAAGGTTAAATTTCAGAGTAGACAGTTTGTTTTTCCTGACTTTCCTCTTCCCAATTGACACCCCATTCTCATGAGACTTCCTGGATGTTTTTTTTTTTTTTTCAAAGATTTATTTATCTTATTACATATCTCCCCTCCCCCCCCCTTGCGGGAATGCGCCAAGACTTGGTCACTGCGCAGGCGCAGCTTTCCCCGCTTGTGGGCGGCTTCTGCTTCTATTCACGGCCAGCTTTTCAGTTCGCGGGTGGCTGGCTGCGCTCCATTCGCGGGCGACCTGCCCTGCCCGTGGCGGCTTTTGCCCTGTCCGTGGCAGCTTTTTGCCCTGCCCACGGCGGCTTTGGCCCGCCCATGGCGGTTTGCCATTCTCAAGGCGGTCTGCCCGCTAGGAGAGGTCCCCGGGAACCGAACCCAGGGCCTCCCATGTGGTATGCCGGTGCCCTATCCACTGGGCTATCAAGCCGGTCCCTTCCTGGATGTCTTAAGCAGTACAAAATGTTCTGAATTTTACTTCTTCTCATTCTACTTTCCTCTCTACCCACTGTACACCCTCCCTCCACTAACTTTTAACTAGTTGTCTAGTGGGTATAAACATCTGATCAGCTTGTCCACACTAACATTAGTGACTGAACATGTCTTAGTGTGTTATTCCTCCTTAAAATATTTGCCTTTTGATAGATGAAGAGCTGGCATAGACCAAAGACTGAAAGCTGTAATGATAGAATTTCAGGTATCAAAGAAAGTTGAAAGGAAAAATGATTTGAAGGCAGAGATCCTTTTTGGGTTAATCAAATCACACCACATAAGGCAGTTATCAGCTGCCTGCACAGAAAGACTGAGCTTTCTCCATACCTCCTCAGCACATATATAGAGCCTAAATTTAATACTGGCTTTAAAGGCACTTCTTGAAGTCGTGTCATGCTGGGGACACCAGCCCAACTAACATTGCCTGGAACTTCCTTGGCACCCTGGCCACACACTGCTCCCCAGAGGTAAGACTTGACAGGTAGATGCAGGGCAAAAGCTAAGTGAGGCCCAGGAAGGGTTCTCTGTCACTGTTCCTAATAAATGGCAGATGCCAGCCAAGGGACATTTTGTCTGCCTATGTTTTGGCTGCTTCCCTGAGGGGCTGCTCTATTGTCATAGCTACAGAGATCATTTTGATTAATAACTCATGAGTATTTCATAATTCATTTATAACAGTTGTCCCTATTGGCTTCCTGGACCCCCAAGGGCATTTGTAGTTAGCATTCTGCATGGAACTTTCTAAAACACATTTGGATAGCACTCATGGAAGCTAATATTTTCCAAGCTCTATAGCCCAAGATTTAAAGGGAATTTTATCAGTGATCAACCACAATTTTCTTTGAAATATGACCTTGCATTTTCTTCTATATATCTTAAGTGGATAAAATGTGAAACAATTTCTTCTTTATAACTACTGGAAAGATAGAACTCACCTATCGAAAAAATTTAGCCAGACTGCTTTGGCTGAGTGCTGCTTGTTTTCTTAACAGATTTATGAAAAAGTCTGCTGGGAGGTTGTTTGTTGCTATCTCTCAGGAGAACTTAGGTGTGTCTGTGTGCTTTTAAAAAACAGAAACAAAATTAAAAGAAGGGCCATGGAACTACTCCGATCTGTTGCCCTGACTTCCCTTATTTCCCCTTGACCTATGGGGTGGTAATTGTGAGAAATAACCTCAATTTTTCTTCACATTGTAATCCCTTAGAGTTTGAATATAGATTTTGACCAGCATAATAAGATTAGAAAATGGACCACATGGCTAAACAGTATTTGATTCCTTGGCTAGTTATACCTTGCTACGATTAGAGAGGAGGGATCTAGAAAAAGAAGGTATTTATTTGTTGTATATAAAAAGCTGCCATCTGCCACATAAACGTTAGTTAAAAGGAGTGTGATTTGAAAAGAAAGTTTAGTTGTTTCCTCTGCTTGGATTGCCTTTGCCTCTTCTCCATTTTGCGTACCCATAAAGATATGGTTCAAATGTCAGTTCCTATGTAAGGCCTTTTACCATTGCCTCAGAGACGGTCTTTTCCTTCCCTAGACTCCATGACTCTTGAGATTTACCTCTTCTTCAGCTTTTTGTAGCCTTATGGTTGTGCACCCACTGTCATTCCTTCTTGCATTGTGAGCTCCAGAAGTACAGAAACCCTGCCTTATGCATCCTAATAGCCCCTAATATATACTTTCTGTTTTGCAGGGGAGCTGTATTATTATATTTGTCATGATACTTCTAATGAAAATAATGTTATTGATACTATTTTACTTAAAATAATGTCACTTTCTTTTTTTTCCTTCAGAAAAATACTGTTGCCTTTACAGATAACCCTTCGTTAAATTTGAGGCATAATTCTGCTATATAAACTGAAAACATTAATTTTTCTCTAACTTGAATTATTGGCAAAGGGTCCTTAAAATTATAAAGGAAGATTTATGTGAAATAGTTCTGTTTTAGGGTATGAATGTGGACTAAAATATTTAGCTATTAACTAGAAAACAGCTCTTTGAAGTTCTCTTGGGGAATAGGAAGTAGGATGGCTGGTAGGTAAGTAGGTAGGTAAGTGGATAAAATTTACCAGAAAACATTCTAAGCGCACACTATAGCTCTAATTGTTGGTAGTTTCTCCACCTTTAAAAAGAAAATGTATCTCATCATTGTCCACAAATGCAGGCACAATCGAGCTTTTACCAGTACTGAAGGAAACCCTGTAAACAGATGATGAAAAAAGATGAGCAGAAAATAAAGAATTTCAAGGTGGGCCAAAGAGAAAAGGCAAAGAATAAAAAGTAGGAAGTATTGAGCACCATAAATTTCTGAAATGAGAAACTTGCCATCATTGAAACATTTATTTTACTAATATTGATACTTTTATTTTCACCAAACATCTTCCTAATAGAAAATACACTGGGCCATTTTTCACCAAGAAACTAAGCACTAAAATCATCATCCTTAATTTAAAACTTGTAACTTGAAAAATATGACTTATTGATGTTTCTATTATATATATTATATATATTATTATATATATAATATATATATTATTATATTGTTGTATATATTCCAGCCCCTGAAAATTTAATATTCTTGTTGGTAACACAATTAATATATCTATGAACCAATAAAAGATTGATATAGAAGAGAATATTCCAAATGCTAAGCCTGTGGAGCACTTGGTAGTGGCTCTAAGAAGGGAAAGAATCATAGTTGGGAGCAGTCAGGGAAGCCATCATACAGGAAGTGGGGTTTCTTAGATTTTACACTGTGGCATGGTTGGTGCTACCACATGAATATGTCCTCAGCTTTAGTATTAACCAGATGACTGATAAGGTTATTTAAGGGATGTCAGTTGAGGAATCCCAGAGGAATTATCCTGAATAGTCTATAAATTTAGCAGTCATCACCTTAACGATTGAGCTAAATGAAAACTTCAATCTCCATATTAAGTAGGTTATATGATTTCAGGTTTCTCACCTGCTGAATGTTATGCCCTCCATGTTTTTGTTGGTTGGTCTGTTTTGCCATACTGCTGACTTGCATTTGCACACCTACAACTTTTTGGTTCTCCAGAGCAATTTTAAATCTCCATAATGGGTATAGGATTTCATTTATATGCTTCTGGTTTGAGCCTGGAACCTTTTTCCTGATGCAGTCTCTCTTTAAAGAATCAAATTTGCTTTCTTTGAGGCAGAATTATGAATTCAGGAACACAGGATGATCGTCTTAAAGATACGCTTTTTAAATTTTACTTATTTAAATAAGTTCTCCAGGATAGAAGTGGCAAAGACTAAAAATGGCAAGAAATGACATTCTTGGCAGGCCTGGGAGAAAAACGACTTCATGGACTCTTTACTGTTCTCTAATTTAATACCTTATGTCTTCTTCCTGGTGAGCAAGGACACTTACTCTGACTTTGTTTTAAAGTGCCTGGAGCCAAAGACCAGCTGTCAAAAGTTAATGCTATGTTACCATAAGAAAGATGGATTCTAAGGTGGACCTAAGTAAATCAACGTGTGGTCTGTGTTCCGGCTGCTGCCAAATTGGCACATTCACTTCCCTTCAAGGGCAGGGAAACCTTGTCTGCAGTAAAATATTACTCCTTTCTCTTTCCTGTTTTCCTCTGGCATGGATTTTGAAGGGTTCCTAAGATGATCTTTTATTTTGTGAATACCCAACAATCATCTGTGAGTTACCATTTCCCAGGAGTCAGCCCTTTTCCTACTCAGTTTTTGCAGAACTGATTTCCCATCTTACCTCCTTGTCTGTCTTCCTCAGTGTTAAAGTGTCCTTCCCACAGAGGAGATCAGATGCCCTTAGAGCCAGATCTAGCATCTTACTGTGTGTGAGATCAGTGTTAACTATCCTTAATGTGAGTCCAAAGATCAGCCCCTTTGCTTTAATTGTTCTTTTGATCAGACTTCAGAAGGCTGTATCCATTTGCAATCAACACACATTTCTCAAGCAGTAGCCTTGGGTGTTCCCCTCAGACACCTGTGTGGATATAAATATAAACTGAAAAGCGGCTGCCATCCATTGTTTGTCTCATTCAGTTTTATGGTGCTTAAGGATTTCTCTCTGCTCAAATTACAATTGTGTGTTTGTGTGCTAAATAAAATCGGGAAAGGGGTAATTTGTAAAATCAGAGAAGTTGGAAGCTACTAAAATTTCAAAACTTTTTTTTTTGGACGAATTACTCTTGACCATTCTTGAGACAAAAGTATGTACTTCTTCTTAGATGCATTTCCCAGGTTTTATAATATTAGAATCTCAGTTACTGGTTTTTCAAAGTTGCTTTAAAATGGAGTCACTACATCAGGACTAACATTTATAACTCAACTCACTGCAGACAATGGTCAAATCCATTTCTTGGTTTTAAAAAAATCTTATATGGGGGCAGGTTTTTTTTAATACCATACCTAAAAAATTCTAAATATAAATTACACACTATGGACTAAGTCTTAGAATTGAAAATAAATTAGAACATTTGATTTAAAAGTGAGAAAAACTCCACCATTTATGAAATATGCAGTATTAAATAAAAATAGTATTATGAGACATTTTCATATTTAAGGTTACCAGAAGTCTGTTTCTATTTTAAGTTCGCTAAAGGTCAAAAAGTAATAACTTAGACTTTACAAATTCCCAGAGATAATACTAAAAATGATTTGAAATTAGTCTAATTTATTTGTGATCTTTCTCAATTGGAGGCTGTGTTATAATTTAATTAAACATCACTTAATATCTTTTTCTTAAAAACAGCATTTGCCTCCAAGGAACTTGCATCCAAAATCATTAGTCCGGTATTTTTCTTTGGAGTTCTTGAAAATAAATCTAACACCTTTTCCTTATATGGAGGGTTTTTTAATTTGTTTTTGAGGCAGGGTGATATGGTGGTAGAGGATATTCCATAAAATAGGAGAGGTGGATAGTTTTCAGGCTTGCAGTTAAATGTTCAAAAGTAAATTTAATATCTTATGTTTTGCCTTACCCAATTTTCCCCTTACTCCCAATAGCACCACCTTCTATTTAGTTTTGCAATATTGAAGCCATTTTACATGCTTTTCTTGAAATCTGAGCTATCACCAAGATTTGCTCAGGTGCTCTTTTTCTTTCCTCTGGTATCATAGCCTGGGGCTAGCACATAAAGAACTGACCACAGTAAGCATCTTCTTTTTTTAAAAATTAATGTTTTGAAATTTTTTCCTTTCTAGTACAAAAGTGGCTGGTGTTTCCTGTTCTACCACTCCCTGGATAGCCAAGGATAAATTATTTAACCTCTCTAAGTCTCAATCCCCTCATCTGTAAAAACCTATTCGAGTTGTGGGGATTATATAAATTAACATATTTAAAGTATTCAGCACAATACTTGGCACATAGAAAGTGCCCAATCATTTTTCTATTTATTATTTTTAGCTTAGAAAACTTGGAAAATAAAGAAAACTATAGGAAGAAAGATACTTTTACTACTTGAAGATAACTAGTGATACATATTAATATAATACAGCCAATTTTTTTTCATACCTGTAATATACAGACTGCTTTGTAACCTACTTTTAATCATGAACATTTTCCCTCATAATTTAATATTCTTTCATAACATGATTTTTAATGGCTGCATTGTATTCCATTGCATGGATGTCCCATAATTTAATCAACCAATTTCCAACTGCTAAACAGATTTTCATTATCATGAGTAATACTTTGATAAACCTGCTTGCACACAAGCCATTGTGCTTATCTTTAATTTTTCCTTGAGTTAAATGCCTAGAAAATCAATTACTAGGAAAAAGATATAAACTACTTTATTTTTTTCTTTTAGTAGGTACTGGGGATTGAACCCAGGATCTGTACATGGGAAGCAGGCACTCAACCACTGAGCTATACCTGCTCCCCTTTCAACTATTTTAAAGTTTTTGTTACATCTTTTCATTTGCTGTCCAAAAAGATTGTTTGATTCATACCCCAAACACAGGGTATAAGAAGGCCAGTGTTCCTTTCCTTCATACCTTTTTACTTGGCTTCTTGCTTTGATCTCATTCTATTTCCGTGCACGTTAAACTCAACTCCAAGCATATTCTTCCTCAAACAAGAGTTGATAATTTCCTTTACTCCTTAAGCTTCTACCTACAAATCAGAATTCCCTGGTTTAACAAGGAATCAAGATTTCTCCAACTGCTAGCTCTCTGATACTCCTAATTTTATCAACTTGATTTCTTTTTATTTCTCCTTATGCGTTAACGTTCACTACTTTTTAGATTGCTTTTCTTTCCTTCAGTGAGTGTCTCTTACCTCAGAATTGATCTTTGAACTCTGCTAGAATGATTTCCTGATTCTTTTTCTGTGTCCTCTTGCCCATCTTAATTTCTTTTCTCAAGGCAAGCTGGCATGCGGCGCGGTGAGCTGGCACAGCAAGATGACGCAACAAAGGGAGACAGGCAGGCACAGAAAGGCGTGCAGCAAATGGACACAGCGAGCACAAGCAGCAAGGGTGGGATAAATAAATAAATAAATCTTTAAAAATTTTTTTTCTTTTCCCAGAGGCTTCTCATCACTTGGCATAGCTCATGTGTTAAATAAATATATATTAATTTATCTGAAGATCTATTGAATACATCTGCCTATTTTAATATTGCCTTGTAAAATGGTTTTTCCAGTATTTCATGTGTGTTTTGTTTGCATGGTGACATTGTAGGTTCCTTTCTGGTACAGGTTTGTTCTCCCAGTAGTGTCAGGTTTAATGTGCTTTACTCAGTAGACACTTATTAAATTCGAATTGGCTGACTGACAGGTTTTCTATTTCAGATGAATTGTGAAGCAATTAACAGCTTTTAAATTACACTTTTGCCCCACCCCAAATTCTTTCATATTTATCAGTTATTTCTCAAAGAGGATAAAGTTGTAATTGTGAATAGTTTTTTATCCTATTGACCACTGTCTGCATTCTACCTACTAGGGTCTCAGAATTTGGATTCTTAATCATTCTGCTTTTCTTCTATCCTTTTCACCCATTTACAGAGTCTATTCTAGTCTTTTACTATCTTCAGACTGAAGTTGGCAAGGCTAATATAAATGAATGTGAATTCTGTCTGAAGGTGCATTAGGCACCTTTTGTCCCCTGCCTCACAAGCTTTTAGCCCACCTTTTTACTCCATTTGTTGCTCTGGCCACCAACTTCTCAGGTAAAACCAGAAGGCATCTCTGAACTATTTATCTTCCACTTTCTGCCCTGGGACTTCTCCACCTTCTCCACCACCACGTGGGATGCATTTGGAAACCCACTCCGCAGTTCCACGTGGGATGCATTTGGAAACCCACTCCACAGTTCAGATAAGCACAAGACTGACTGTCCAGGGCAGTTAACACCTACAGAACAACCCTTAACTCAGGTACACAGTTCTGAGGAACATTATACATGACTCCTCAGAATGCTCCTAGCAGAATCGAACCTCCTTGCCACAGAAGTGATCAGCTTGATGATGGACTTTCCCCGTTTTATTTTTCCCAGTTCTCCTTTCCTGTTCTTTGGGATTGCTTCCAAAAATAAAACTACCTTGGGGCCGGCTCGATAGCCCAGTGGATAGGGCGTCGGCATACCACATGGGAGGCCCTGGGTTCGATTCCCGGGGACCTCTCCTAGCGGGCAGACCGCCTTGAGAATGGCAAGCTGCCATGGGTGGGCCAGAGCCGCCGTGGGCAGGGCAAGAAGCTGCCACGGACATGGCAAGAGCCGCCACGGGCAGGGCAGGTCGCCCGCGGATGGAGCACAGCCAGCCACCCGCGAACTGAAAGCCGGCCGTGAACGGATGCAGAGACCGCCCACAAGCGGGGAAAGCCGCGCCTGCGCAGTGTCCACTCTCAGCGCATCGCCGCTGCAGGGGGAAGGGGAGATATGTAATAAAATAAATGAAATCTTTAAAAAAAAAACAAAAAAACTACCTTCATGCAAACCTTGGTCTCTAAAAGTAGCTCCTCTTCTGGGAGAACTTATCTAAGGCAAAAGTGTCTGGAAGGAAATATTTTAATAAGGTTATTACTGGTTACAGTTGCATTGGAAATAATTACTGGCAAAACATTACCTTGATAAAAGAGAGACATTATCAAACACTGCCAATTTTTAATGTTAAAACAACTTCTCATTTCTAACTTTCTATGTAGAACTCCTTTGTTCTCTGGTTGCTGGGGTCTAGGGGCAGGGTAGAGTGTGACTCTCAAGGGATAGCATGAGAGAGTTTTTTTGGAGTAATGGAACAGTTCTGTATCCTGATTGTGGTTTTGGCAACACGAATCTATACATGTGCTAAGATTCATAGAACTGTACATTTAAAAGGTCAATTTTATGCAAATTCAAGTAAATGTGTAGACACAATTAGGTTAGTGGAAATGTATGGCAGGGGAGGTATAGAGAGATTGAGAGGTGACTGCTAAGGAGTAAGGGATTTTCTTTTTGGAGTAATAAAAATGCTCTAAATTGATTGCAGTGATGATTATACCAAAAGCTACTGAATGTACACTTTAGATGGAATGTATGGTATGTGAATATGTCTCAATAAAATTGTTTAAAAAAAAAAAGAACAGATCCCTTGAAGATTGGAGGATCCAATAAAGAGGAAGCTGAAAGGGCTTGAGGAGAGAGCCTTGTTTATACTCAGACATTGCACCTCATTTCCAAGAGTACCCAAGTTGGTTTGGGC
>PVKH010038059.1:0-11381 GCA_004027955.1 Chaetophractus vellerosus | reverse complement strand
TGTATTAGTCTGCCAAAAGGGGTGCTGATGCAAAGTACCAGAAATCTGTTGGCTTTTATAAAGGGTATTTATTTGGGGTAAAAACTTACAGTTAAAAGGCCTAAAGAGTCCACCTCAAGGTAGGTTTCTCATTAAAGTCAGTTACCACGTGTTGAAACAAGATGGTGGCTGATCTCTGCGAGGGTTCAGCCTTTCCCTATGGGCTTCCTTTCTCTCAGCTTTAGGCTGGCATAGAGCTTGTCTCTCAGGGCTTCCTCTCCCTCCCAACATAGGGCTCGTTTCTTTCCAGGTCTTCTACATCAGTCTTGATGTTCTTTCCCAGGTCAGCTGTAAGTTATGAGGCAAATGGTTCATCTCTTCCCAGGGCTTTAGCTGTTTGAGCCTTCTTCTTTCTGTCACATGGCAGGATCAAAATGACAAAATTCTCTCCTCTGGAGTGTTTTCTTGAGTGAGGGTCCATATATATCAGCCCACCAAGGGGGAGGGGACTCAACCTGAGTCATACCTTACTGAAGTGGTCATATCAAAGCCCTAATCTTAACAGGTAACAAGGGTCCCTCAACTGAATCCAATATAATCAAAGGGAATCACACCCAGAAGAATAGTTTACAAACATAATCTTTCTTTTTGGGATTCATAAATAATCTCAAACTGTCACACAAGCCAACTCAAAAATCTGTGGAATATGAATAGTGAATCAATCAATGCAATGTCTCAATATATTGATGAAAACAATGTAAGACTTAGTTCCTGCCTATGGTAAGTCTTTCTGAGATTCTGAGATATTTTAAGCTGCTTTGACATTGAGTGACTAGATGTGCTGCTGGAAATTCTTAAAAATCTATATCTATATCTATATCTATATCTATATATCTATATCTATATATCTATATCTATATATATTTAAGACTTTCACAGCCATTCACCTATCTTTCTCTTAATCCTCCTGTAAATGGTGGCTAGGAATCAGGGAGTGATTATAAATATATATGCATATACCTTAAATTGTCCTGGGTTACTTGGTAGGTGAATCAGTGTACATGCATCCAGGCATCTGCTCTTTCTTTTGCAAGAAAAAGAAAGCTCATTATCTCACTTGAATTTTTCTTGCTTAAAATTTTTAAAATGACTTTTGCAAAGTGACACAACCAAGAAGAGGAATATGACTGACATATATTTTAAAAAATAGATCGAGTTGAAAGAATTCAATTAATGAGAATATTCCACTACTCATTCATTTTTATTAATGAAGGTTTTACTTTAACATATATGAATTTGTGTGTATCTATGTGTGTGTATAATTGTGTGTGTGTGGTGGGGTATTTTCAATGTTTTGACATAGTATTCTGTTAAAGGTCTAGACCTATGCTGTTAAATATGTTATCTAGTTGGAACATGTGGCTATTGAACATTTGAAATGTGGCTAGTCTGAGTCGTGAAGTACTGTAAGTACAAAGTACACACCAGATTTAGAAGTCTTAGTGTGAAAAAGATGAATGTAAAATATCTCGGTGATGTTTAATATTGTTCACACGTTAAAATGGTAATATTAGGGCACATTGGGTTAAATAAATATTATTACTTAAATTAACTTCACCTGTTTAAGTCTACTTTTTTGACTCCTCTACTAGAAACTTTAAAATTATATATGTGGCTCACATTTATGGCTCACACTGAATTTCTGTGGATCTGAAACACCATTAGCAATCATGAAGATACACGGAACCAGCTATAGTATTTTCTTATTATTAAGGATATAGGACTCCAAAAATACTTCTACATGCTGGATTAAAAGATCCCTTCAACTTCAAGGAAAGTTTGTAACAATCCTGCCAAGATATGTACAACATATATAACAGGTGAGAGTTAAACTTATCGATAGTAAATGAAAGAGTATTTTTTTAAATCCCAGCAATTTTACCTCTATAATCTTTGTGACTTTCATTTGAAATTACCCTCAGAGTTTATAATATATTCTTTTCAATAGCCACGTTGGGAGTTTCCACCTGGGTCTCAACAAGATAATTTGTGTTTTAAAATGGAAATATGGATGGCAAATTGTCACCTTGCGGATGATAACGTCTAATTTGTGGGAAAGAGCATAGTATGAGAGCCCGTTCAGCTTTATAAATTCCAGGAATATGGCAGACTCTCTCAGCCAGGCACAGCAGTTCTGGCTCTAGCAGGCCTCCCCTGCAGGGCATTCCTCCTCCAAAGGTAAGGCGCGGAGGAGCAGGGAAAACTCTCTGCCAGCAGAATCATCCCCAAGACGAGGAAAGCAGGTAGTGCGGGGCCAATAATGTTTAGTAAATTTTCCCAAACTTAACGATCATTTAAGACACTTTATCTCTTCCGAGGAGCAGAAAGTCTCTGGAAGTTGCCCTCGTCAAGCAGTTTTAGGCAAGCAGAAACTTCCTGGAGTGAAAAAGTATTCCTTACTAACAATCTGTAGAAGAGGGGGGATGCTCTCCTTAAACTTAATAACTATCCTTTATGTATCTTTACGGATCTCCTAACAGTTGCTCTTAAATAAAGTTACCATGTCTCACAACTCTCTGAGGCCAGTAGCTACTTTATTTCCATTTTGAAATGCACCCTTGCCAATCAAGAAGTGGGTGGTACTTTGACCACACTTTGCTGCCCTGTCTGCTACCCCTTCATGCTATCAAACACAATCTTTCCGAAATTTTAGTCAGTTGTGTCTACGTTTTGTGAATGAAATATAATGGAATTGGTGATTACAATTCTTGAAAGCAAAATGAAGTAAAACATTCTTTTCTTCCTGTAGTTTCAAATTAATAATTCTAAAGAGAAGTTTCACAAAATTTTGCACAATCACTTTATTTCTAGAATTAGAAGTATTTCTAGAATTAGTGTCTTTACCAAGACCTTTAAAAGGATAGTATTCATTTTACTAATAAGATGTAATAAGTTTATCTTTAAATAAAAGAAGGCAAAATAAACTATACTTTCTATAATTACTTATAGTCAGACTTTATATTTTTATTATTTTTATTGCATAGTTCTGCATAGGGGCCATTGTCATGGTTATGTTTTCATAGATACTGAATACTTGTAAAGAAAACAAAATATTTTATGATAAATTAGGTTTTTTAAAGGATGACAATATATATATATAATTTGAGGATTAAGTATTCTTCAATTTCTCTCCTGATCTATAGATGCTATGGAAGACTATTAGAAAATCACTGAAATTTAATTAAAATTTTTTGCATCTGTTTTTTCCAAAAGCCTAATTAAAGAAACTGTATTTTAAATCATAGCATATATTTTGTGGTTTTTTTTTGTTTTTTTGTTTGTTAGGCTATATTGCTTTTTGCATTATAGAACTATATGATTTCAATAACAGCATTACTTTATGTATTCTAATGTGAAAATGTTGCATATTATTTGTGTAGCCTGATGAGACTTATGTTGTAGTTCTTACTCAGGTAAATCCTTTTTTTATTTCAATGGACTGTTTGCTTGATTAAGTACTATAGGATTGCTCCTATTAATATCACTGTACAATTAGGTCATAGATTAGTAGGATTTCTTTCACATGTGTATGAGAGCTTAAATTTTCATCACCTTTGTTACACTGGGGAACCTATTTGGCACTTGTTTCTTTTCATTTCATACCATTATTGATGTATAATTTAATGATGGAGGATTCCTAATGCATTTGTTGATAAATAGGAGACCAGCTTTGCTCTCTGTAGGATTACTGTGTTTTATCTTTTCTTCATTAAATTGTCAAGGTTGCTATCCTCAATCACAAGTACATCCTGTACATTAATGTACAACAATGATTGGTGATGGAAGAGTGCACTGGAGAGCATTTCAATTTTTGAACTTCCTTGTTTTAGGTTTTAGTTAATTTTCTTACAATTGATGTGCATGTAGATATGTCATTGATCTTGAGTTCCCAAATGCCTCATTTATTGCCTGATATTAGGCAAGGCATTCAGGGTGGTATGTTAACTCTCTCAGGCTAAAAGAACATTATTGAATGAATTGTAATAGACCTGTTACTGTATTTGGATTTTCTGCATTCTGGTTAGTAGTGGCATGCTTCAGAATGATGCCAGGCACTCTTTTCCTTGCAAATGTTTGTAATCAAGTGTGCATCAGTCCAAATCATGAGTTTATAGAGTTACAGAGCAGAATAAGAGCATCTATTCATATAGTCCCATTTTTGGAGGCCTAAACTGTAGTCTGAAGAGTTTAAAGATTAGTGATATCATATAGAATTAATGACATATTTGAGTATAAAAAGAAATGTGACCTGGCCCTCAAAATATAGATTTGAGAATCTTTGGTTCTTCCACTTACTGGCTGTGTGATATTAGGCAAGATTTATAACCAATCTGAGTGTCAGTTTCTTTATTCACTCTATAATGATAATAATTACTATTTCATAGGTTTTTGTGAAGAAAATGGTAGATATAAGTAATTGTTGGACTTCTTTCTTTTCTTTATACTGTTTCAGTGAAAGTCATCACCAGATGCTAAAAGTTATATACTAATTTTCATTTATGTGTAATTAATTCAATAATAATTTTAATCACAGTTATAATGTTCCAGAACACTCCATTGTCTTTAGTGGTTGAGCAACATGAGAAGCAAAAAGTCAATGAGAAACTCTGAGTTTTAATCTCACTACCTTTGACATAAACACAGCTACATAAATCTCAGCTTTTGCATTTCCTTTAAGTGAAGAATTCTTTGTAATTTCCCTTTTTCCATTATATTTCCATGAACAAGAGTGAAAATGAGTGCTGATTCACTTGTCATCTCTACAACTCCCTTTGCCTCTTCTCTGTTTAGTCTTGCAAGCACAGGCTCTTGGGATCCTATTATTGCAGTTATATTTTTTTTCCACTGAGGAGAAACTTATTCCTGTACATGGTATATTTTAAAATTCCTTTTCAATAATTTCAAACTTATAGTACTGTTGCAAAAGGAATACAAAACCAATACAGAAAATTCCAATATGTTCCCAGATTTACCAACTTTTGACATTTTGTCACATTTGTTCTCTCATTTTCTCCTTTCAAAATTTTTGAGAGTAGGTTGCAGACATGATGCTACTTAAATACTTATGTAACCTCATTAACTACAGTTACCAAGTTCAAGAAATTTAACATTGATATAAAGCATAGAGTGTATATTCTATTTTTTGTCCCAGTAATGCACTTTTGGGCATTTTCTACTCCATTATTAGGTCCGGTCCAGGAACATGTTTTGCACTTAATTTTCATTGTATCTTTAGTCTCTTTCCCGCTATCTTTTTATTGTAAACCATATGTAACTAAAGTCTCTTATCTCTCCCTCTTCAAGCATACAATTCTGTGAGATTAATCATATTCAAAATGTTGTGCTAGCCTCACCATCATCCATTATCAAAACTTTTCCATTTCCTAAACAAAACGTCCCCACAGAAAGCCTGCACCCCTCCCTTCCTCCCTCTAGTAAACTGTACTATACTTTCTGTCTCTATGAATCTGCATATTCTAGTAATTTCATATTATAAGTGAAATCATATAATATCTGTCCCTTTGAGTCTTATTTATTTCACTCAATATGATATATTCAAGACTCAGCCATGTTGTTTGCATGTATCAGAACTTCATTCCTTTATACTATGTATAATATTCGTTGTTTATATATACCATATTTTGTTTAGCTATTCATCTGTTGATTGACATTTGGGTTGTTTCTGTCTTTTGGCTACTGTGAATAATGCTGCTATGGACATTGGTGTATAGATATCTGTTTGAATTCCTGCTTTCAATTATTTTGGTATAAACCTAGATGTGGGATTGCCAGGTCATATGGTACTTATATGTTTAAATGTTGAGGAACCACCAAATTATCTTCCACAGCAGATGCATTATTTTACTTTCCTACCAAAAATGCCCAAGTTTCCTATTACTCTGCACCCTTACCAGCACTTATATTTTCTGCTTCTTAATAGCAATCGCTTAATTTTTTTTTTCTTTTGGACCCAAGATGGCGACAGAGTAAGAAGTTCTAATAATCAGCTCTTCCCACAGGGCAACTAATAATCAGCCAGGATCTGTCCAGATCAATTGTTTGGGGGACTCTGGAGACCAGAAGAATACAGTGCACCACCCAGGAAAGAACAGGAAGAAGAAACTGACCATTTGCAGTGAAGATTCTTGAGTAGATTCTTCCATGTTGCAGAGGTGGTTGCCCAATCCCCACTGGCAAGGTGGGCTGCTTCTGGATCCACTCCCGGGCTGGAAGCAGAAGCCCTTTCTCAAAAGCAGGGGAGGGGAAATGGCGTGGCACCAACTACAGTTGTTGATTGGAAAATTCGACTACCTGGATTCCAATCTTGAGCACAGCTGAGGTTTAAGCCTGCCCAAGCCACCAAGAAGACAGCAGCACTTGTGCTGTTTCCTCCTCCAACGGAAATAGAAGCAGGGGTGACTGAAAAACACATCCTAAACCTATAACAGTTTCATATAATGATACCAAATTAACTTGAATACCATGCACAAATTGTGTTCCTATTTCCCTGTGTCCCTCAACATTGACGTAGTTCTTGTCACAAATTATATATGTATGTATTATTTGCCCAAAATTCATGGTTATCATTACTTTTCATGCATTTTCACTTTAGATTCTGTAAGAAGTAAATGTGATGTTATAAACCGAAGCATAATAGTAGTGGCCTGATTTACCCATGTCATTGCATTTGTTGGAGATCTTGTTTCTTCATTCAGCCCCAATCTATTGTTTAGTGTCCTTTCCTTTCAATCTGCAAAACCCCCTTTAGCATTTCTTGTAGAGCCATTCTAGTGGTGACAAACTCCCTTAGCATTTGTTTATCTTGGGTTGTCTTAACTCATTTTTGAAAGACAGTTTTGCTAGATATAGGATTCTTGGTTGACAATTTCTTTTTTTTTTCATTCAGCACTTTGAATATGTTATCCTGCCCCCCCCTTGCCTCCATGGTTTCTGATGGGAAATCAGCACTGCAGCTATCCAGATTCTCTCTTTCTTGACATTTTGATTATCATCTGTCTTTCCGTGGGTCTACTTGGGTTTATCTTGTTTGAAGTTGTTTGAGCTCCTTGGATGTGTATATTCATGCCTCTATATTTGGGAAATGTTAAGCCGTTATTCCAATATCCTTTCTGCCCCTTTATCTCTTTCTTCTTTTTCTGGGATGCCCGTAATGTGTATATTGGTCTCTCTTGCTCTGTTCACTTTCTTCATTCTTTTTTCTTTCTGTTCAATAGATTGAAGCATTTCAATTGTCTTATCTTAAAGTTCATGAGTTCTTTCTTCTGCCAGCTGTAATCTCCTCTTTTACCCCTTTTGGGGATTTTTAAATTCCGGTATTGTGGTCTTCAGCTCTGTTTTGTTCCATTTTATTCATTCTATATCTTCATTAATATTCTCTTTTTTTGCTCATCTATCATTTTCCTGATTTCCTTTAGGTCTTTGAGCATATTTAGTCCAATGTCCAGTCCTTCTTGTTGATGATTTCTAGTGCTTTATCTTGCCCCTTTGCCTGGGCCACAGTTTCTTGTTTGTGTTACTTGTAATATTTTTTGGCACACTGCACATTTTTATACTTAACGTGTTATCACTGGGATTCAGTCATTGAGGCATACGTTCCTTAAGCTTGTACCCAGCTAATGATGTGACAGAAATATTCTTGAATGCCAGGAAATGGGAAAAATATACCTTTTTCTATTCTATTCATATTGGCTTGTGTGAATGCCTAACGAATGAGTTTATACTTCTCAGTGTTTTCTGTGCATGCATCTTGTCTCTGGGAATTCCCCCATTTATACAGACCCAAATGTCCCCATTCCCTAGGAAGTAGTGCTTCCTCCAAGTCTCAGGTTCTACACTGTCTGTCCCACAGCCAGCATTTCTTTGCCTCAGGCAGCTGCAATTTGACTATTCTCTTACAGCATTCTAGCTGCCCAGTGTTCTAGCTGTCTATGCACAGGTAAAGTTCTGTGACGGCAAGGCTGCAATGAGTGGCCTGCTTCAGTATTTCAGGCTGCTACCAAACAGACTGGCACAGACATACACGGACCCTAATATGTGCACAAGGGTTACTCTGCTCCCTCTGGAACTAGGGCCAGGGATCTACACTAGAAGTGCAGGCCAGCTCTGCCCTGAGCCAAGGAGGGGTTGGAGGGAGGTCCAACAAGGGAGCCATGAGGTTTTCCAACCATTTTTAAGTTGTCCTTTTCTTGATTCACCTCTTTTCCAATAGTATAAGCCATTAATTGTTTTCCAGAATTCTGAGAAAGATAGTTCTGTCAAATTTTGCTTATTGTTTAAAATTTCTGTGAGGGGACAGAATCCTGGAACATCTCATGCTACCATCTTGGTGACATCCTCTTCCCAGTCTGGTATATGATATTTATGAGATATTTAAAAGATGCCAAAATTCAAAATTTTTCTTCATTTTTATTTGGATTGTCATTAAAATTCTAGATATGGAATATAGTTGTTGAAATCATTTATTTGAAATATAGAATTTAAATCATATGGCACTTCCAAAATGAAAATCTTATATATTTCAAACCATCTCCAATTCCAGTTTTAATTAATTCTTGAGGAAAATTTCAGAAGCGAATCCTGGTATTTTACAAATATCAGACACAAATGGTTAAACAGCACTCTAGACTTGTGAATTGTTAAGGCAAATATATTTTGTTTGAAGTACTGTAGCATTAGGAAAAGCATTATCGAAGATAAAAATGCCAGCAGAATTCTTTTCTAGTAAGAAGCAAAGGACAATAACATGTCTTTGAAAATCAGTTAATCATTTAAAAAATTAAGAATATTTTACATAAAGGGGATTGCTATAATTAAGTCATCTAATTGATGATATACATATCATTTTTTAGAAAGTAATTATGGACAAACTATTTATTTGGAATGAAATTCACTAATGATGGGTTAG
The DNA here is from genome assembly GCA_004027955.1 of Chaetophractus vellerosus. Taxonomy (NCBI): domain Eukaryota; kingdom Metazoa; phylum Chordata; class Mammalia; order Cingulata; family Chlamyphoridae; genus Chaetophractus; species Chaetophractus vellerosus. The sequence goes on along the minus strand of PVKH010038059.1, from coordinate 2,416 downwards.
ATTTGAAATATATGTAATATTACACATATTATAATAGCACCATAAAATATCAATTTATTATACACATACCAAAATATTCTTTGCATAATAGCAATATATTTGTTTAATAATAATTCTTATTGTAATACTTTGTGCTTATGAGGTAGTTATATAGTAATCGATGTCTACCCAAATATCCTATCATCTTCAAGCCATTCATTTGAAATAAGATATTACTGTTATCCTTATTTCATAAATGACATAACTGAGGTTCACAAAGAATAAATACATTTGTCACGATTACCCAAATCAGAATTCGAACCCAGGTCTTCTAATCCCAAGTCTATTGATTTTACATTATAGACCAATTAACTAAACAAGGAAATATTGTGATAATTTGGAGAGTAGTGGATTGAAAAGTCAGCACCTGGATTCTAGACTTTACCATTAACTCAGTGTTGGTGTAGGGCACGACAGTTTGAATGTACCTGGATAAAACTGAAGCCCAAAGATCTTAACTTGCCCAGGTCCACATGTTGGAGTATAATAGATTTTGTACACTCTTGGTGATATTAAGAAGGGAGAGTACCTATAAATAAAAGATAATACAAGGGTTATTTGAAACAAATAAATGAAGTTAAGGAAATTTGCAAGAAATATTGTAGAGCAATAAAAAAGCCATATATTGGTGCTCAAAGAAACAACAGTTTTCTTGTTATATTCAGCTAATCAAAGCAATTATATTCCTACTGTTACTTTCCCACCTATTTTATTTTCTCCAGGAAAAGGTTAGGCACCTTCTTTGGTTCACATTTCTTATTTCTGTCTTTCTCAATGTTTACAAGTCCTTATCTCCTCTTAAGATCAAGTGTCTTTCTTAAGACAATCAGACTACCTACAAAGAGAAAGTTTTTAATTGAAATATTAAGTATTAGGTTATTTCCAGAATCAACACTCAGTTTGGATGGTTGATAATAACTTTTTATGGCAATTATTTCCAAAACAGAGCACAGATTTAGTGCTTTTTTTCTCGTTACAATTAAATTCTGTATTACATATTTGGTTGGGCATATCTATACTCAAATTATTTTTCTGTCTTTTTTGCCACACTTATTATCCCTACTTTTTCTGGACATCCTCTTATACCTTGCTACGCAACTATGGTCCACTGCTTAGCAGCACTGGCATCTCGTTGGACTTGTAGAAATGCAGAATATCAAGAACCCCAGTCCCACTGAATCAGAATAATGTCCCCAGTTGATTTATATTAACATAAAATTGAGAACCACTACTCTTGCTGTTCATCATTGCAAAGATAGATTTTCTTTCATTATAACTCCTTGGACCCATTATTCCAGGTCCTTCATATCCTGATTATATTGATATTATTTTGGAAATATTTATGTAGTGTTTGTGCATAGTTGACTCTCTGATGGGCATTACTGGATATAAGGTGGGTTGGAGAGAGAGCTAATTTTTGAGAATAGAAGGTGCTGTATATGTCACCTGTTTTATTAAGCCCAATTTTAGAGATTAGAAAGCTGAGGCTCAGAGAAGTAAATTTATCTAGTACAAAGTCTTCTGTTAGAAACTTACGGAGACTTGGGCAGACACCAAGCACCCTCATGTGCTAACAATATGGTCCCTCTTGGTGGGAACTCAACTTCACTTCTATGAGACAGATCAAAAGTGTAAAAGAGCTTTTTAGATTTAGGACTTTATTGACAGTGCAACCTCACGTTTATTTACACCTTACATCTCTCCTGAGGATGATAGGATTTTACACAATTTATTTTTATTGGCTCTAAATACTGTGCAGCTAAAATCTAGGTTATTGACTAGAATGCCAAAAACCTTACTTTATAAATTTAATAATAATTGGCAATGAATTTTATATTGGAAGAATTGAAACTTTTAAATTAAATCATGAGCAATTGGCAAATGTTTTTGTGTTGTTGAGACAATTCTATTATAATTCTAGAGATGAGCATTTAAGATTTGCTAAATATCAAAATGTAGAAAATAAAGCCTCTTCAGTTTTTGAATGGGAGTATCATCAGTTTTCCTGGCTGACTGCAAGGCAGTTTATATTTTTAATCAAGATAGTCAGCCTGAAAGCTGTTTGCTGAAAGAAATTAAAAAACCCAATTGCATTGGGAAGTTAAAACAATGGACTGTATTTTGAAGCTTAAATAAAATGAAATTGACTCCAGGTTTGCAATCTTCCCTTTATTCAAATCTAACCAAAGAAATTTTTGAACCTGAGCTAATTAAAAAGAATGCTTATAATGAAAGGAAACCTAAGTGAACTTGCTGAATTTGATGGTCAGCTTTCTGAAAGAGCAGGAAAAGGGGAAGTGCATATATGAGAGTTTCACCAAATTAGAAAGCAGTGCATCACTGTGATCGGCAATATTTCAAAGTGAGGAGCCAGGTA
>PVKH010038058.1:0-11384 GCA_004027955.1 Chaetophractus vellerosus | reverse complement strand
GTTTCAGTCTGGCTGGGTAACTGAAGCCGAGAGGGCAGGCAGTGGGAGAATTCCAGCTATGTCATGGGAAATGGCTATGGCCAGAGCTCTGATTAGCAGCCAACCACAAATCTCCTGGGACTCAGCCAGAGGTCAGGAGACTGGGGCGCCGCTGGGATGCCAAATGGTTGCCATATTTTATTGTCAGAGAAGAGGGAGATGATTTGGACTGTTATCCCTGGATATGAGAGCTGGCACTGCCAGGAGCCGAGAGCTGGGAGGGGACGTGGGAGTGGAAGGGAAGCTAGAAAATTCTGCTTTTTATTTCAGGGAACGTAGAGGAAGAAAGACCAAGCCATATTGCAGGGCTTGGCATGATCTCAAGGGCTTTCTGGCCACCATCCCTAAAGCATTTCTGACCTTTCTTCTCCTCTCTGCAAGGTGAGACATAAAAAACTTCCTGCTGCATGTTAGAGACCTAAAAGGGTAAAATTGAGCTGAATCTCTCAAAGTGTAGGTGGGAAGGAACAATGGGGCTTCCAGGAGAATGGACTTCACCTGTGAGCTCTTGTGTTCCACCTTCAGCTTGGAGCTGAGCAGAGATACGTGAAAAAATTAACATTCAGGATAAATGAGCTCAGTCCCCCAGCCCATACTCAGGACCCTTGGAAGGACAGGGTCATGACATTTCATTTGGTTCTCTAGCTATCTCAGTGCCTGGCACTATGAGACCTTTATAAATGTTGTTGAATGAATGAGGTGGCTGATTGATTGATTGATTGATTGATTATGTAATATATCTAAATAATAAAGTAAGAAAGAATCTCAGCTAACTCTTTAGAAATGCCTGATGAATAAAAGCTTTCTCCAACCTCATCATGATCTAAATGTGACTGTGGAAGACAGCCTTTCAACCATGCTGAAAGCCTCTTCCTTTAGGGTCTTCTCTGGAAGAAGGCAATGTAGTTGAGGTTAACAGCCCTGGCCCTAGAATTAGATGAATGAGGTTTGCACTGGGTAGTTGAGATGTGTGACTTCAGGCTAGTCACTTAACTTCTCTGAGCAGTAGTTTCCTCATCATTATAAAATGAAGATCCTCTTCCAATCATTAAAATAATCTCTGCGAAGAGACTGGCACAGCGATAGACACATATTAGCCCTCAGTAAGTATAACTCTTTAGTATCACTGAAGAATAGGTACAACTGCAAGAAATAGAAAGCCCCACAATAACAGGGCTTTAGCAAGGTAGATTTATTTCTCTTTGAGCTGAGAATTCACAAATAGGGAGACCTGATTTGGTGGAGCAGCTCTTCTCTACCAAGTACTCAGAGTCCCAGGTTGTTCCAGCTTTATGTTCCATTATTCCTACGTTGTGGGCTCATCATAATAGTCTAAGTTAGAGTGTCAGCCATTACATACGTGTTCCAAGAGGCAGAGTGGGGGGGAAATCAAGAGGGGGAAAGGGCAAGTGCTAGTTGTTCTTTAAAGGAAGTGATCATATAAAACTTCTGTCACATAGTATTAGCATATAGTTATGTAATTTAAAAAAATCCACACTGCATATTTCTGCCTTTTAATTGGTGTATTTATACCATTTACATTTAATATAATTATTGGCATATTAGGACTTAAGTCTGCCATTTTACTTTTTGTTTTCTGTTTGTTCTCTGTTTTCTTTTTCCTGTCTTCCTGAGGGATATTTGAACATGTTTTAGAATTCCATTTTAATTTATCTATATTTGTTTTGAATGTATCTTTTTATATAAGATTTTTATGGGTTCCTTTTGGTATTATATTATATATACAAAACTTATCACAGTGTACTGGTGTTGACAATTTACCACTTCAAGTGAAGTATAGAAGGCTTTTCTCCCTTTACACCCCTTTACCTTCACCCGTTCATAATATAATTGTCTTAAATATTTCCTCTTTATACATTGAGAACCACACCAGATGGTATTATAATTTTTGTATTAACCATCAAACATAATTTAGAAAACTCAAGATGGGAAAGAAATAGATTTACCCATATTTTTATTCTTTCTGTTCTTTCTTTTTTCCTGATGTTCCAAGATTTCTTCTTTTATCAATTCCTTTCTGTTTAGATAATTTCTTTTAGCTGTTCTCTTAGGGTAGATCTGCTGGTGACAAGTTCTCTTAGTTTTCTTTCACCTGAGAATGTCTTGATTTCCTCTTCATGCTGAAGGATAATTTTGCTGAATATAGAATCCTAAGTTGACAGGTTTTTGTTCCTAGCACTTGAAAAATGTTTTGCCACTTCTTTCTGAGTTTTGGGGTTTCTGCTGAGAAATCTGCTGTCATTTAATTTTTTCCCATGTTTAGATAAGGTGTGGTTTCTCTCTCAGGCTTTCAAGATTTTTTTTTTTTTTTTTGGCTTTAGTTTTCAGAATTTTAACTATGGTGTGTGTTGTTAGAGATTTATTTGGGTTTTTCCTGATTGGGGTCTCCTTATCTTCTTGAATCTATGGGATTATGTCTTTTTTCCAAATTTGGGACGTTTTCAGCCATTATTTCTTTGAGTACTTTTTAAGCCCTGCCTCTTTCTCCTCTCCTTCTGGATGGCCAATTATGTAAATGTTAGATCCTTAAGGTTCCCTTCATTTTGTTCCAGTCTGTTTTCTCTCTCTTGTTCAGTTTGGGTAATTTCTATTGTTCTATCCTTAAATTTACTGATTTTTAAAAAATAGCCCTTCCATTATGCTGTTGTGCCCATCAATTGAGGTTTTTATTATGGTTATTATAATTTTCAGTCCTAAAATCTCCATTTGGTTATTCTTTGTATCTTCTATTTCTTTGCTGAGACGCTATTTTTTCATTTGTTCTTTGTTGCTCACTGAAACATTTTTATGATGACTACTTTAAAATCCATGGTAATGGCATCTTTTGATTGTTTTTTTCTTCAAGTTATGCTTTTCCTGGTACATGGTGTGACAAGGGATTTTTTTTATTGAAACCAAACATTTTATATATGGTAGTAAGAGCTCTGGAACTTATTTAAATCTGTTTTAGCTGCCTCCTGACACTGCTCTGGCAGGGGTAGGGAGAGATGCTGCCAGTTGTTGCCAGGTGAGGGTAGAAGTCCAGGTCTCCCACTTGGCCTCCATTGACACCTGGGTGGGTGTGGGAGTTTGGGCTCCCCACTAAGCCTCAGCTGATACCATCTTGGTTAGGAGGGAAAGACTGCTGTGCTACTGCTTTCCATGTGGCCCCCAGGGGATGGGAGGGTGATCTCATTATCACAGACCCTGGGGAAAGTCCTGACTTTCCACTAGAAGTCTTCTGGGGGGAAACAGCCTAGGACAGGGCAGAGAATGGGCAATAGAAACAAGAAGGGAGTTTTGGCTTCTTCAGCACCAGGTCTAGGATATATGAGGCACAAAGAAGCCCAAGGAAGACACTGTTGTATCATCCCTCTGGTCCTGAGGTCCCTAGCCTGACTGTCCCCTTCTCTCTACCTTTTAGAGTCCTCTGATGTTTGTTGTATATAATGTTCAGGTTTTTACTTTTATTTAAAGGGAGAAATAGGGAAAAGAATATCAACTCTATTTTCTCAGAAGAGGAAGTCCTCTACAGTGGATTTTTTAAGCATTTCATTAAGTACCTCCATAGTTCAGATAGGACAGACCTGAGCCATTTGATGGTTTGGGCCATGTTTTGTTCCTATATAAATCTTTTAGTCCCCTCATTACTACTTTTAAATATTCTGCCTGATGTCATTGGTAACAAAGTGGAAGCTGCCCTTTACTGAAGCCCTGATGACCAGCTGCTCCTAAGGGGAGGAAACAGCACAGGGCAGGGCAGAAATGGGAATAGATGTGTCTTCTCACCTTAATAGCCAGGAAGTGCTTCTCCTCCTACCAATCCCAGGAACAGGGCTGCTGGAGCCTGGAGATTGTTGGTAGGCCTGAGCAGGTCCCTTGTCAGATTAGCCATCAGGGGCTTGATCAGGGCTTAGTCAGGCCTCTCTCAATTAGGGCCCTAAGGGGCATTAAATGGGTTTTGCTTGGCCCCATGTATAGGCACATTTACATGCATTGTGGCTTTCTGAGGCATAGTGTTGGAAGGAACGGTGTTTTCAGTGCTTTGCCTTTACCATCATATTCATTTCTTGCTCTTTGCCAGAAGGGAATGAGATGGACTGAGAGTAGTTTGTTTTCCTTTTATCAGTCAGGGGAATGAACTGGGCAGCCTATAACAAGGAGCCTGATATTTCCCAGAAAGTTTCCTGGAGCTTCTATAAACTATTAAATTAAGAAGTTCTGTGGTCAAAAGTATTTGAGAAACACTAGGTTACGATAAGTAAAATAAATTTCTTTTTTGATGGATTTCTAAGAACCTTTAAAATGCTGACATACATCAGAAATCTTCAGTGTTTCCCAAATTTACCCAGTAGTCGACCCATATTCTTATGAAGCATATTCTTGATATTGGTGTCTTGGGGAGGTATCTTGAAGGAAATGCTGCTGGAGTCAAAGTTGAGCATTTCACAACTTTGAAGAGAAGGAATAATGATGGACCTTTTAACGAAGGTGCATAAGCAAACTCTGTTCTCATCTGTGCCTGCCTCTGTGTCTTCAGAAAAGGCAAAGCCAGTACACCTCTGTCACTTGAGGAATCTGAGAGTGATGTCTTAGTTAGATCTGTGCCCCCTGCAAGCCCTATTTTAAAGGAAAGGAATAATCCCAAGACTGCCTTGCTTTCTACCAAAGAGTCCAGTGCACCAAGTTATGCACAAATATAGGCTCATTTCACCAATGTGACGACTTAGGTTCATAACTTCTTCCTACCTTCTCTTGGTCTCAGCACTCAATCAGAATTGAGATCTCTGCTCATTTAGGAACCATTTACTTCAGTGATTTCATTTTACCTAGGACTAAGGTTTATACCTTTAACAGCTGGTGGGACATTGGGGCTTTTAATAAATTAATTTCATATCCAAATTATTGGTGATGTTACATTATATAAGTGTGACTTGGGCCAGAAGAAAGGCACTGCTTGCTCTCAGTTGCAGACACCATGGTGTTGACAGTGTTTGAAACAGTCTTTCTTTGTCTGAGTAGGAATGCAACCCCTGAAGGCTGACTGTGTTGATAGGGAAGACTTGAGTGCCATGTGCTTTTGTCTTGGCAAATATGTGTATGTGCATTGTAAATTGGCCCTTATCTGACTTCGGACACAGATTTGATCTGCCCAAACACTAGCGGCTGACCACAGACTGCAGCTGCTTGTGCCCATTGTAATTATTTTAACCAGGTCCCTGGTAAAGCTAGTAGGCCAACATGTCTGTCTTTCATTTTCCCATCCTATTTGATCCTTAGACATGATTTTTAGAAGGCTTCCTCTGTTCATATTCCTAAGCAAAGCATTCTTTTTGCCATGAGATGTGGCAGAAAGATGGCTTTGTCGGAGATTGCTTTGAAGGTTCATTTGGAAAAGGCTTGGTGAGCTCAAAATGTTCAAAAAGAATGTCCCACTACTCATGCTCACTTTCTCTGATACTCATTCTCGGTTAGCTAGAGACTTCATGGTAAGTTTTACAATTCCCAAATGTCCACACCATACAATTCATATAATAGCTAGCATGTATTGTACATGTAAAGTGTGTAAAGCTTTGCACTAACCTTTATATTGGGTATCAAATTTAATACCCTCAACAACTCCATGAGGCTGTTTTGACTCTACTGATGAGGAAATTGAGTGGTTGAGGAACATGTTCAAGGATGCACAGCCAATGAAGTTCTGGAGCTGGGATCTGACTCCAGAGCCCAGGCTCTGAACTCTATGGCCTCCTCTTTAGGACATGGCTGGGTGAGATCCTATTGCCTACAATGAGATGAGTCAGGCAAGCAGAGGCTGGACTTAGAACCATAGAATAGGCAGAAGGGGCAGAGTCATGCTGTGGTGGTGGCAGCAGGCAGAACTCAGAAAGTGGAGGGTCTGGCATGGGTATGTTCAAGGAGCTGTCAGTGTGGAGAGGTATAATTAGGAGTCATGGAGGCAGAGCAAAGTGATGGAGCAGGCAGGGGTCTGTGTTATTCGGAGATTTAGAAAGGTTGGCAGCATCAGGGAAGTCTGTCTAGGATTACAGCTGGGTAAGTAGGGTTCAAGGGCAGGACCCCACCACAAAAGGGACTGAGTTACCAAGAAGTTCGCCTGGAAGGGGTCAGGCCAAAGGAAAATGTCTGGAACCAATATCCAGAACCAGAGTACAAGGTGGAGACTGGGTGCTGAAGGCAAAAATTGAGCTAGAAGGGCAAGGTTAGAACCAGAGGCAAAGCAAGGCTGATAATGGAGAGTCCCAAAATATAAGGCAGAAATCCCAGGTTCCTTTCTGCCTACAGTGATGACTCAGGACAAGGCTCCCAGGAAGCATGCAAGCAGCCTCAGCCTACTGGGCAATGAGACACAGCAGCCTGCCCTAGAGCCAAAGACAAAACCTAGGCCTGGATGCTTAGAGGAAAAAAAATGCTGAGCATCCAACTATTGTCTTATTGTCTAACAGTTTGTTACTGGTGATAGGAACACAGACTTGAGTTTTGCAATACCACCTAGCCACCCGCTCACATAAATCACCGTTCACGGCCACAGTTTACAGGATATAAGAAGAATGGGAATTCTACAGAGGGGTCTGTAAAGTGCCCAGTATAATTTCTATTGCTTTGTAACATCTGAAAGTGAGATATGAAGTTTTGGGACTTCAGGGGTTATTCAGAGAAAGCCAATGGTTAAATTGAACTATTTGCCAAATATTGGAAAGTTGTTCTGGGTCAGGGGAGTTTCTCTGCCCTCCACCTGGCTCCAAGTGCAAGGAGGGGTGGGTGGCATAACTTGATTTGAGGCAACTCATCAATATTCAGCGGTCAGTTCTGAACTTGGCCCACATCGGCAAAAGTGATATCTTATCCAGTCAGCTTAAGAAACGTGAAATGGTTTGAAATCAGGGCAGGGATGGCTGTGGAGATGTGAGAGCCTTCTAGGGTATTTTTAGAATGCTTTTAACCTGAAAAAGAGAAAGTGGTATCCTTCTAGAGACCACAAAGCCAAGAATGACTCAGAGCTACACCAGGCAATACCTAATTTGGAGGACGCCCCCTTTGCCGAGGTGGGAATGTACATTATCATGGCCCATGAAGGGGACAGGCAGAGGATGGGGGTAATTATAAACCCCACCTCCTCTGTCTAGCTGAGTCTATGATACTTGACACTCGCAGTATCAGGGACGGAAATGAGTGTTCTCTATATATGTGAATGTGGTTTACAAAACACACGGGCAGATTTTATATCACTGACAGCACGGGACATACTGATTAAGGCCTTACTGTCCCTTGTTTTGGGATGAGATTCTTGAGGGTTACGTCACATGTCCACACAGCTCTACACTAGCCCCTGCGTTGGGCTGTTTCAATAGTCAGCACGTAAGGGAAAAAAAATATGTCCTGTCAAAATTATTCTCGAAACTGCTGTAAATCCCTCGCCAAGAGCTGTGCACAGCCAGTCTGCCCTCCAGAGTTGGAAGAGATCAATGTTTCTTCCTTGGGCTACTGGCTGAAGTAGTTGGCTTGCATTTAGAGGTCATATTTTAGGACAAAAGTTCCTTAATACACATCCCACTGAGATGCACATGTGAGAAGCACGTGGTGGCTGAGACTGCTCAAGGGATCAGCAGGTTTGAGAGTCTCACTCCACACACACCCAGGACATTTGCTCTCTGCGGGGTGTGGCGGGGAACTATTTCAGTCAACAACTTTCTTCTGCATGATACCTAATTGGATTTAAATGGGTGGATGCTGTGATGGCACTATAAATTACTGAGCCAGCATTCAGGCTTAGGCGCCCTGGTTCCAAGCATGGGTCTTTTTATACCATAATCACGCGGCTTCCCTTTGTCCAGCGTTGCCCGGCGAAGGGCACAATTGTCTGCTGACCTTTCAGTAATAATGGCAACAGCAGTTATTGAGATATAATTTTGTGCTAAGCCCTACACATGCTCTCTCTCCTTTACTCTTCAAACAGCACCCTGATATACTCTCTCTGATTATCCCCATTTTAGAAAGACGGGAAAACCAAGTCACTGAAAAATTGAACAAGGACTGTCAGCTTCTAAGAGCCAAGGGCAGGATTTGAATCCAGACCTGGGCATCTCCAAAGTCCTTGCTCTTAATCACTTTGCTCTTCTGCCTCTTTCTCAACCTTTCCCTGAATACAGGGCTGTGTGCCCACTTACCTTTGGAGGAAGGCAAGTCCTGAGAGTCAGGAAGAAACAGCTCTGAGTAGTTTACTTGGGCTCTCTGGCTTCCTCTTGATCATGAACCTGGGAAGGTAAGGAACAAATGACCCTGTCATCTGAACAAATAAATATATTTCCCCGGAAGGATGACGCTAACGCTAGGTGAAAACCCCACCAGCCTGCCTCTGCCGGCGCTGACAAAGTGCTCTGGTACAGCATGCTATATGCACAAGAAAGCTGATTTGGCTTCTTGAAAGGAGAGTTTCCCCGGCATTGATTCTTCTCTTGCTAAAGCTGTTCTCCCAGGCTGGCTTTTAAAGCAACTTAGCTCTTTAGAGTGTGGCACCTTCAGTGTAATGGGTCATTAAAGCAAGATCCCGATGGTGTTGTGGAAAGCACTCTGGGAAATCTCAGAAAGGAGGGCAGGAGTCTTGATCCCAATAAAAGAGGAAGCAGGACCATGCAGGGTGAAGGAAAATGCATTTCCAGGCAGTGATGGGCAGCAAAGGATGCATTTAATGAAGTGACCACATGCTGTGCTGAGAGAGAGATGGCCAAGGCAAGGCAAAGAGCCACTTGCTCAGTGGGGAACAGGGATGATTGCAGCTTTTAAAGCATTAAACATTAAAACATTGATCCCAGTGTTCCTTTAACTTAGCTTCTCTCCCTCCCTCCCAGCCCTGATACCTGACCTGCCACCTGGCTCCCAAATTGTGTTGCTGGGGTTTCTTCCACTGCTGGACATCTCGTGTTCCTAGTCCAGCTGCAGAAAACGTTGGGACTCACTCTTTCTTAGGGGTGGGGAAAGTTTGAGGTTTGCCCCCTACAGATTGCTGGGGTATTGATTTCAGCACCTCTGGCATGAGTTCAGAGTGCCAATTCCCAAGCCATTTGTCAGAGGGGTCCTTTACAAATGACAGGTCATTTATGGAGTTGTAGCTGGAAGCTACTCTACATCCCAAGATCTTTTGGAGACAGGTAGTTAGAACTCCTTTTGGGATGAGAACTTCAAGCCCCAGAGAATGTAAGTACCTTGTTGTTCAAGGTCACAGCACTTCAGTAATGAAGTCCAAAGAGGCCAGTTTACCTAATTCCTAAGCTGACCCTCACAGTGCTATATCCTGGTGCCTCCAGGAGGCAAAGAGATGCCAAACAGGATATAAGAGATGTCACAGCTCCACTCAAAGTCCTTACAACCTTTGTGAGACAGATGTGTGCCTGTGAGAGGAAGTGTGTGTGTGTGTGTGTGAGAGAGAGAGAGAGAGAGAGAGAAAGTGTGTGAGAGAGAAAGGGAGAGAGAGACAGAAAGACACAGACAGACAGAAAGACAGACAGAGGTGTGTGTGTGAAGGAGGATGAGACAGAGACCATTTTCCTTTCCTTATTTAGCCCTTTGTTTAGACCCAAGTGTCATCTGCTTGCCCCGAGAACCTGCAGATGCTCAGGGCTGTGCCTTTATCTTCCTTTATATTTAACCTCATTAGCCATTTGTGGGTCTTGCCTGGACCACGTCATAATGGCAAGCACACAAGCAGGCACCCTGATGTTTATCTCTGCCGGAGTGTCCGCTATAGTAAGTAACTCTGAGGTCTTGAATACAGCAGGGTGTGGGGGGAAAACCAGAAAGCCCTTACTAATTTGCAGAATCCTTTATAAAAAAGAAACCAACTATTGGTGTATGTGTTTGTATAAAGAATATTCACAGTAATCAAATTGTACATCATAATATAATGGTGGAAGCTGGGGGGAGGGCTGGCTAGGTGGAGCACGGCATTTTTAGGTCAGTGAAACAACCATCTATGTGATTCTGTGATGGTGGATACACGATATTATACGTTTGTTAAAACCCATAGAAATGTACAACACAACAAATGAACCCTAGCTAAACTAGGGACTATGGTTACAAATAACGTATTAATATTATTTCATTAATTGTATCAAATGTACCACACTAATGCAAGATGTTAATAAGAGGGGAAACTGTGTGTGTTGGGATGGGGGGGGTGATTATATGGAAACTCTATACATTTTGCTCAATTTTTCTGTAAACCTAAAACTGCTTTAAAAAATAAAGCCTATTAAGTGTTAAGTGTTAGAGGAGCATGACCTATGCAACCTACATGATGATTGATAGATAGCTAGAGAGGTAGATAGACAGATAGAAAGAATGCTAAAATTTGGTAAATCTGAGTATCTGAGTGAAGTAGGTATATTGGAGTTCTTCGTAATTTTTTTTGCAACTTTCCCATTAGTTTGAAGATATTTCAAAATATATTTTTTTAAAAGATAAAAAAATAAAGTCTCAATAAAAACAACAACAAAACTAACAGTAAAAAGCCTGGTTGCTGACCTCTAGCTACTGGGACTGGAATCCCACTGACTAGCTGCATGATCCTGGGCAAGTTACTTTTCTCTCCCAGAGCCTCAGTTTCCACGTCTGTAAAATAGGAATGAATGATAAAATGAAGGTTAATGGGATACACATGCATTTAAAGCATTTGGCACAGTTCCTGGCATATAGAGAGACCAATAAAAGTAGGAGGTCGTGTCTAGCCTTCTAGACTGTCCAGCACCATGAGAATCCATTGTGCCTGCAGCAGCCTAGGCTCCTGTTGAAGTAGGACATCTGACAGTGATCATTCCTGACTCAGAAGAGAAGAATCTGCTGGAATTTGATTGTTAAGGAAGTGCCCCAAGCCCTTCCTAGTCTGGGACACCATTGCATAACCCCATTTTCAACGTTTTATATTATTCATGCCCTTGGTCTTTCAAGTTGTGCAACATCACACAATGTGTCCATTTCCCCTTTCATGGGTACGTACAAAATTCGGGCTTTTAGCTCCCTGTGCCTTTGATTCTATGAACTTGGGCCGATAGCCACTAGAGGGTGCACCAGGGGACTCTGGGGGCTGGGTCAACTGCTGCTGGATTTGATTGCAGAATCTCTTGGAGGCGAAGGACCTGACTGCAGTGCAGATCGTAGGAACAGAATTTTGGAGCTGGAGTCAGTAAGGGAAACTTACCGCATGATGAAAAACGCCCATGTTGGGAGCGGATGTAGCTCAAGCAGTTGAGCGCCTGCTTCCCACATGGGAGATCCCAGATTTGTATCCCAGTGCCTCCTAAAAAGCAAAAAAAAACCCCCACACAAACAAA
>PVKH010038057.1:0-11384 GCA_004027955.1 Chaetophractus vellerosus | reverse complement strand
TATATTTCCAACATGACTTTTCTGTAACCTAAAGCTTCTTTGAAGATAAAATGAAAAAAAGAAATAAGACAATGGGGAATAAACAGAAGAAAATGTCACTGAACATACAAGACAACATATCTTACAGTGTTGAAAGACATAAAGTCTGATTATAGTAAATTGTACTGCCTCTTTCAAACAGATTTGAATGAATGAAAGAATAAAGAAATGAATTAGTTTTGCCAGTCTTACCTGAATGAAAGTATTTACTTGTCATAACAGGTAATACTAAAATAAAATAGCATTTTATTAGCCACATTATTTTAGACTTTTCTCCCCTTGTCCAAAATTTTCAAGCTTCACTCTTTTTCTAAATATACCAACCATAACTCAAAAAAATCCCCATACTATTTCTAACTGCTGAGTATATCACCTTACATATCAATAAATGCTTAGTTGAGTAATAATAATAATAATAACAACAACAACAACAGTAATAGAGAGCTTACCATATATCAACGTTTTAATTCATTTAATGATCTTTAATAACCTTAGATGGCAGGTGAAATTATTATCCTCAATGAGGAAATTGAGGCACAAAATGGTTAAATAACTTCTCAAGGTCACAGAGCTAATAAGAGACACAGCAGAATTCTAGTTTGGGTAGTTTGAGCCCAGAATCCACACTTATAACCTCTATAGGCAGCTGTCTCTCTATAAGATACATGTCTACAATATATGTTTCTTCATATGAACTTACCTTCTGTGAACTACATTTATACTTTTGGAAATATAGTTTATTCAGGATTTCTCTTACTACATATATATATATATATATATTAAAATTAAACTAGTAATCATCTTTAGGGTAAATATTCTACTTCAGATGGCCAATAAGTTATGTTGCTCAACATGACTTTACTTCCCAATAACATAATCAAAAGTGATGTTAAACTTTTGAGTATTCAAGGAGACAAGCAAACTAGATAACATTATCTCTCTTTTAAATATGAGGAAATTTACATACATGGAAGGAAATATGGAGCAGAAAGTAATTAACACATGGCATAGCCATGATTAAATCCAAGATATTCTGAGTCTAGAGTAACCACTGTACACTACAATACTTTGCTGTGAGAGTGCTATGCTTCTTTTATGTTAGATCTGCAAAAATGCTATTTTTCCAGAGAATTTATGCCTGTTGCAAGGCAGGTGCACTTTATCTATCTAATGTGTTCCATGAAATGAAAATCTCAGTGACTCATTTTTCTTCTACAGTCTCACCTGTTCATGTAAATGACAATTATGTAATGATTTGAAATGAAAAGGATATCCTTTCCAAGGGTCCCAATTGGTAATTCCCAACTCTAAAGACAATATTTTAGAGACATTCATCTGTGCAGGTATCGAATGTGGAGGCCATAAACTCTAAAATCATTGACATTCTATTCATAAAGCAAAGATCTGCTAAAGTCTGTTCAAAAAGGGACTCATTTTGAATGTTCACATTGACAAATGTAAATGGTAATATATGAGGCATTTATTCTACTGGCATTTTGGGAAACTGTAAGAAAAGTTACAGAAATTGAACAGCAGTCACAAAAGAGAGAGATAGCATACCCAACCTCCCAGTGTTCTGGACTTTAGAGTAGATGTATTGAAATTTAGGCAAAGAACTGAAAAGGATGGACCATATTCCCAATAATTATACATATGTCCATCTCATTGTTCTGAATAATTTCATGTTCCTTAAAAATCATATTATATTTGTGATAGAGAAATATTGGATAAATTAGAAGCATGTAAGATGAATATTAGCAAATTAAAGTGGATGGTCATAAATCAATAATGGAAAAATTTTGAATCACATAAACAGAAGCATTAAAAATCCATCAGAGTAACAAAAGCACAATATACTGATCAAATCTATAGTAGTAGTAAAGATGTTATTGTCCACGTGTTAGTCTATGTTCCACTGTAACTGAGCCAAAAAATTACTAAAACACAAAAAATATGCCTTTCATTCCATTTTTGAACAAATGATTTTTATAACTGAAGAACCTTATGCAACTCATGTATAGGTAGCACTACTTTAAATAGCACGTGATTAAGTACATTCAATGTTAATTATTCAACCAAGTCACAAAGAGATGTTTAGGCAATTATGGCATCCATGTGAAGGTTTTTTTAGTGATGCAGCTTTAGAAACAAGAACTGGGTTAGTCAGTTCATTTTACCATTCCTGTTACAAATCCCATAATCACAATAAATATTGCTCCATTTCTTGATGACAATCACAATATTAGGTGATGTTTTTTTTCACAACATGCACTTTCAAGGCCTATCTAAAGAAGTCATTAAAATCTGAAAATTCACAGTGAACAAGGACCACATTTCTTCCACCTGCCCACAGCAGCCTCTAGGGAAGAGAAGGTCTTTGCTGACATTTTACACAAAATATATAAATTTCAGACAATTTCCATATTTGCACAATGAAGTATCATAAACAAATTTTCAGGGTAAAGTTGTGTTTATCACATAAAATTTATCTATCGCATTTCAAAGACTAGCATTTATGTTACTTAGTTATTCTCCTTTCCTTCCATTAAGATAAATAATAATAACAGGTTGAAAGTGGATGTAGCATGAGCATCAGATATCTTTGGATATTATATTCAGCCCTTCTGTTCCCAAATGCATAGTGAGCTTTGCATAAGTCAAATGAGACTGATGAAAACATGCCTAAGTTGGTTTCTAGAACTAAGAACAGGTCAGCACAGCCAAGTGGATAAAAAGGGTGGCACAGTTATCCAAGTACCATTGCCTATTACTGAGGCAAACAGAGATCCTAACAAACAGCCACTCAACAAATTTCAGGAAATAAAAAATAACCTCTATTTTTTTTAAACAAACTTGGTTTAAGAAGATGAAATTAATATTGTCCTGGAAATAAGGAAATTCCTCCACATTGAGTGCTATCATATGCTTCAAAATATCCATTAGTCTACATAGGAATCTGTTTGATGTTTTCCAACTTAGATTTTGTAGACCTCAGGAAAAGCTCCACTGGCAAAGAATAATCCATCACAGTGAAAGGTAGAAGTAAATTGAAAAATTAGTTGTTTTTCTGCCCTTTTCTGACACAGTAATGATCATGATACAATGGCAAGGTTCAGATGTGGGGGAGGGTAGGAGGAAGAAAATGTTCTTTTTATTTCACAAAGATCATTTGCATTTCCTGCTCAATTTGCATTTACATGAAGTTTCTTTCATATAATATAAATTTTTGTAATGCATCAATCTTTTCAGTGATATATATATATATATATATATATATATAAATAAATAATAACCAGGTGTGTGTTACCTATTTCATTTGGTTTGCAATGAAACTGTTTCATTATATTCACAAAAAATGCAATAAAATGGCATGTTTTTTTAAAAATTATAAAGCAGCAAAAATATACCTAACTAGAACTAGGAGTCAGACCTGTCACTCTCTTACTGTATGGGTTTGGCTGAGTCACTTAACTTCTTTGGTAATCAGTTCTATTATTTGTACAATAAAGAAGTAGAATTCAGCCTGAAAGTTTCCTTCTTGCTTCATTATTCTTTATAATATTTCTCAATGTATGTTTGTAAGAACACTAGTCCTGCAAGATATTCCTCCTAAAAAACAGTTTCATGATCAAATGTATTTGGGAATTGCCATGTGTCATCCATTGAATGTACTTTCTGAACTTTATGATGGTGTAACCTAAGAATGCCTTGAGGAGTCAGAGCATATGAATCATCAAGGAGAAAGGCATCAGTATTGTAACTATAAATGCTTAAAATAGCAACTATAATGTATCATGTAAATAAAAGGTACTTGGTAGTATGAGATTTCAAGAGTAGAGTTTGACCTAGTCTGAGAAGTTAACAAAAGAGGCCTTCAGGAAGTTTTAATTGAAATGAGATTTGATGAATTTGTAGGAGTTAACTAGAAATAGAAATAAAGGCAATGATAAAACATAATAAATGCCCTTTTAGCAGCAGAGAGAACGACACTCTATGAGAAACATAAAATAGATCTGTATTACAGGGACATAGTAAAGCCGCTAAGTGTGAAAAGTATGCAGGACCAGAATGTGCAAATCCTTAAAGGCCATTTTTTAAAGGTGCTTTTAGCTAAGCAAGGAAGCTATTCCAGAACTTATGAAATGAAATATGTGCATTTCAAAAATACACTTGGTGCTGCGGAAAGTATGGAGAAGAAACAGAGTTGAATGGGGACACCAGCCCGAAGAAACAACAGGAATATAGGTAACAAATATTCTTAGATTGGCCCAGAGTGATAGTGGTAGAAATTAAGTAGAGGAAACATCTTTGTGAGACACTCAGGAAATGGATTAAATACAGAGAGAACGAAGGAAAAAGTGATAGTGATAGCCCTAGGTTTCTGACTTGCATAACTGGAAGGAAATGGTGAGGTACATTGAAATAGGGAATCTGGAATGGTGGAGATTATGAGATCAGTTTTATATATTTTGATTTGAATGTATCTGGAAAGTTCATTCAAGGTAAACGCTGGCTTGGTGTTAAAAACTGATAGTCTTCCTTGTAGGTAGTAAGTGACATTATTTGCAAAGATGGTATGCATTAATTATTACTCATAAAGGGGATCTGTGAAATAGTATCTAAATTAACAGAGGATTGGGGGTGTCAGTATAAACTTGATTACAAAAGAAGTCACTAGATCAAAAATATAAACCTTTGATATATCAGAAGAGGCACACACACAAACATACATTAACACACAACAAGCCAAAAGATTGTTAATGGTCTTATTTTAAAAGGCATAACTCAAAACTAAGAAAAGATATCTGATAATCACCCAATTAAGAGAAAACATTTCAGACCGAATCATAGAGCAAAACCCAAATCCATGTTGTATATAAGAAACACAACTGAAAACAACAGAAAAGTTAAAAATAAATTATGGGCAAATATATATTCAGCACAGGAAAGAAGGGTGGGAGGAAGGGAGGGAAGAAAATAGGAACCCCAATTACACTAATTTAACTAAGAGTTTCCCTATTTAATTGATGATTTGTTCCTTCTTCAAATAGGGTATATTAATAGCCAAAAGCATTATTGTTCCATGGAAGGCATTTTTATAAAACACTGGTCTGTGAAATTAAAGGAAAAAAACAACTTCTGAATACTTTATTAGGCACTGACAATTAACTTCCTTAAATATTCTCAAATCTGGTAGACATGTAAGATGTGTATTGCTAACAATATAATTAAAAACCCCTACATAAAAATGACATCTATAATTATAAACATTGCAAGGAATGATTTGCAATAGAATAAGAAAAGGGGCTGCTGGATATGAGTGAGTTTGAAATCATTTCATGCTGAACTAGCACCATTAGTCCTTTGAATGACCTACATTTTTAATTTGGCATGAAACCATTTCAAGATATGTAGTGAAACTAATGAGGCTGCTACAACTGTGTAAAGCAATAATCAACACTACTTTATTGTGGAGAGTTTATTAAGTCCATGCATGAGGTGAACTAAGTTTTTCTTTTAGAAAGAAGGGAAACGTATTTATACTGTTTTCCTGCATTAAAAATATATATATTCTAAATGTGTACGATGCCTTGAAGAAGGCCAACATCATTAGTTATTTTCAAACAAATGTGGAGCTCCTTGGAGAATTATTCAATGCAATGATTACAGAGACATTTTTAACTTTTCTCAGAATGTTTCTTCAACTATTAAGAAAACAATGATCCTTTGAGAAAACTAATGGTAGTAAAAGACAAAAGGGTCTGCTCTGCTCTTAGATGGGACATAAACTAAGCACCTATCTTCAATCAAGAGTCTTCTTAATGTAATGATGGGTTTCTTCTAAAGCAATTTTGATCAATAATAGTAAAACCTAATATGTTAGCTTAATATATCTGATGGCTCAATAATTTTCAAGGTGTGATACACATAGGAGTCTTTTGTTTGTGAGTCAGTAAAACCTCATGTCAATGATACTGTGTAGGTTTTTAAGAAGTGTATTTCACCCAAGAAAAATATGAATATTTTATTTCCCTTTCTTTTTAAAAGTTTTGCTAAATACCGTTATGGTCATATGAGAGTATTTTTTTCATCTTTTTTGTCAATAATGTTGAAAGGAAAGCAAATTTATTCTCTCTTTGGAGCAGTCTGTTTCTCTCGGGTTCCATAATGAAATTAGCTTCTAGAGTGCTACATCATCTGCATGCTATACTCACAGCTGTAAGAATTCTTATATGGAGCATTTTCTCTCCCCAAAGATCAAAGGATGTACGTTTTGATCACTTAAGAACAAAACTGATATTACTTTTCTGTAAAATTTGTCCTTGAAATTTGTATGTAGAGCAGAATTTCTGTAATTTTCCTTTTAAAGATTAGAATGTTGTCACCTATACTGACATTCCTTAGATAATGACCAAATAAACAATGATCCTTTAAATGGATTCTTAAAATATAATTTCAAAATGGATTTCATACAGTACAACTCAGAGAAAAAAATCATGTAACAGGTGTATAGATTTCAATAAAATTTAATTCCCTTGGGAACTAGTAAGAAAATTCACTTACAGGAAAGTATTGCATGCATTTGGGAAAAATAAAATGTCACCTGGGGGAGGAAGTTGCTTTTAAACCTGTGTGACACACTACCACAGACCTCTTTGAAGCTTTAGAAAACATCTCTATCATATTTTTTTCCAATTCTACTGTATTGCAATAATCTGACTTAATACATAAATCTCTTTCAAGCACACATTAGAGCTTTTCCAACTTGCAAACTTCTTTTTCTATCTCTGCCTAGCTCTTAATCTTTGTGAGTGCATCTTTGTAATAGGTATTAATTCAGAGCCCTTTGGAAAATGCTATTGGAACTATTAATTCAGAACCCCAAGATAGGGAACAACTGAAAATTTTCAGAACCTCAGAATAGCTTTCAAAAATCCAAAGAAAATCTTAATGTTCTTTATTAAGGTCCACTGGTAACTAAGAAGTATGTAAACTAAATAGTTCAGTTTCTAGTGCCATTTATCTTTAAGTACCAAAACTTTAATTCTAATGAAGATGAATTAACTATGAATTCACTCATTCATAATTAATTATATGTATGGCAGTGTTACAATTTTTATATAATACATTGATATTTGAAATTAAATAAATTGAAAATGGAAGTTAGAAAGCCAGTTTGATAAAGCTGGATAGTATACATGTATCTGGAATTCATAACAGCAGGAAAACAAGATATATATATATGCATGTAAACTTACACTTAAGTATACAATACATACATTTAATATCCTTTAAAAGTAGAATGATGACACATCAAGTGGCCCAAAAATACTTTTAACTGCTACCACAATCCATTCCCCCAAACATATATTCATATTTATATAGTGGATTGATTGTCT
Source organism: Chaetophractus vellerosus (assembly GCA_004027955.1). NCBI lineage: Eukaryota > Metazoa > Chordata > Mammalia > Cingulata > Chlamyphoridae > Chaetophractus > Chaetophractus vellerosus. The sequence continues at coordinate 3,945 of PVKH010038057.1, read as the reverse complement.
TTCCATTATACCAAAATCTATGAAGACTGAACTTAATCTTATTCTTTTGAAAATCATCAGCTCATAATACTTTGCTTGACACCATGTCAATGCAGAAAAGTTGGTTATAAAGATTTCACTGCTCCATTTCTCAAGTTACTCCCACATGTTTGGTACAGTGCTCAACAAACTTTCAATTTTACCTAGCTGTCTTTTAACTGCAGCCAAGGTAACCAATAATGACAATAAATTGCAGCCATTACATACATTTTTTAAATTTGAATTTCTAAAATCTCACCTGTAGCTTTTGAGGTCCAGAAAGGATAGAAAATAATGGTTGTCAAATTCCCTCAGTAACAGGGTCTGGATTGTTACCTCCGTTTCATTTCAGGTAGGAGCCATTTATTCAGTACAAATGCAAGTATTCAAATGCATATATATACTTCAGCAAAGGTTTTGTTTTTTTTTTAACATTTGAGAACTTTGTTCTAAAACCACTGAAGGACATTAGACTTCTTTCTTGATAAAATATAATAAATAACACCATATTTACAATTATTCAATGTCAACAACTTGGGTCCTGAGAGACTGAAGATACAAATGGCCAGTGGCTGCATATATTTATGAAATAGAACTGTGACCCACAACCTCTGCAGCAACCAGCCAAGGAAGCCAAACCCACAAGTTCTAAGAATTGACCCACAAGAGTGAGGATTTGATCAATGACTGCAGCTTCCCAAATTTTTGAACCCACTTCCAACCAGAGAAAGCAAAATATTTTCCCCAAACTAATCACACATATCCTGCTTCTAGTTAGCCCACTTTCAGCTTCCCCATTTCAACAACCTCCAATCAGGTCTTATGTGAAGTCTTCCCTTTTTTCTACTATAAAGCTTTCCCACTCTGCTGGCTGCCTTTGAGCTTCTGCCAAACACAACTGATGGTCCTTTGCTGTAGTAGGCACTGAGTAAATAGCCTCTGTATATCCTCCTTTGGGTTATTTTCATTCATACTCATAGCCCTAAAGCTGCTCCATGTTTTTTGTTTGTTTGTTTGTTTTATTTTTTATGTCCCACTATGGTCTGAGAATTAAGACTAGGTTCTGGCCAGTACTTTTACAAAGTAAGTATTAGGAAAGAGTTGTTTTTGGTCCCCTAATTTACTAATTTTATGCTTCCTAGAATCACACTGTATTTTTAAAAATTATAATGCATTGCTATAAGATGATACTTATCATTAACCACTGATTTAGTGTGCATGGAAATTTAGAATTATTATGAAACAAAACTGTTATTAGTATTCCAGGTACTAATTTAATCAATAGGGTAATTACAAATGGTACAATTTTCTCCAGCCAAATCTGATCCATAAAAGTATATAATAAAACTTTGCAAAATCTCTCATAAATCCTAGAATCAAACAAGAAAGACACTAGCTCCAAATTTGAGCTAAATTTCTTTCAAAATATCCCTAAAGCTGGTGGTTTGGACAGTACTTATTTTGCATATCTGAACTTATTTTCCAGAGACTCAAATAAAAGAAAATGCAGACTGTAGAAATGTAAGATCTTTTTCTGTTTAAATCTATTCAGGAATTTTAGTTCCATGTAATTTCTCTTTGCTTTATAATGCTGTTTGGATAGTGAATATATTAGGAGAGAAAGTTACTCATAGATTTTACTTCTGCTTAAAGCTTCACCTTTATTCCTTTTCTCTTATATTCCTTCATTTTTAGTACAGGTACTGAACATCAGTGAGTTGGATCCCAGATTGCAGCTGAAGATGAAACCAAGAACCTCAATGAAAATTTGGAGCATCTAAAATATATTTATTTTGAACTCATGGCAGATGTCCTCAACAAAATGACATGGGAAAGAAACATCTAAAACTAGCTAGAACAGGGTTCCTCAAACTTTAACATACAGATAATTCCCTCTGGGGATCTTGATAAAATGCAGATTCTGAATCAGTAGGTCTTTGATAGAGTCAGAGATTCTGCATTTTTAGCAAACGTCCAGATGCTAATGCTGTTGCTTACCACATTTTGAGTATTTAGGACCTACTGACATTCCATATGGGGGTGAAAAGTCACATGCAGTTGTTTTATGCAGACCAAATATATGTTTTAGGAAAACAAAGTAAAAACTCTAGTCTTAATATCCTCCACATTTGTGGAAAATCTTCTCTTTACTCATAGAGTTGACTGTGAAAATTAGAGGAGAACAATTCTTATAAAGTGCTTGACTCAGTACCTGGCAACTACTAAGTATATGATAAATGTCAGCTATTACTGTGGCCTAATTTTTAAAAACAGAATCTTAATACATAACATTAAATTCATATTTACTGTGTATCAGGAAATGTTCTACACTGACAGTTTAAAGTTCTTTTTTTGAATCCCAAACTGTTATGTTCTTAGACTAATCTATTTCTGGGGGGGGGGGGGGCTTTGATTGCATTAAATTCAGTTAAGGGGCCTTTGATTAGATTACTTGATAAGATAACTTTAGGGCTTTTAATTAGACTACATCAATGAGGTTAAAGCCAGCTTGGGTCTCCTCACTCTTGCTGGGTCTGATATAAAAGGAAACACAGAGAGGAAGAGACAGAGAGGATGGAAGCCACCATTTTCACCCTGCAATATGGGAGAGGACTTGAGGTTTGCTGGCAGCCAAAGCTGAAGCATGAAACCTCCAAGAGGCTGGGCCCATGGAGCAGCTCAAGACTGAAGAGACAAGCCCTGTGTCTGGTTGCCTACAGCTGAGCTACAGCTGAGATTCTGAAGGGGAAAGCAGGGACCTTGGCAGAGATAGGCAGCCATCTTAGCCATGTGGCAGGAGTCCAGGATCACCAGCAGCTGACTTTGGTGAGAAAGCATCTCTGCTGGTGCCTTTATTTGGGCATTTCTCACCTCAGCACTGTAAAATTTACCCTAAATAAAATCCCCATTATAAAAGCCAACCAATTCTGGTACCGTGCGTTGGCAGCTCTTTGGCAAAGGAAGACATAACTTTTACATGAACTAATTCAAAAATGAAACTGTTATTAATCTCTATTTATGAGTAGAAAAACTAAATCATTGACAGTTTAGGAGACCTTCCCAAAACCTGTGGGTGAAAATTGGGAGAATAGGGATTCAAATCCATGTTGTTCCTTGCTAGCGCCAAGAATTTTGAGCTAATATTCAAGATCAGGTTATCAAACCAGACTTACATGAATCAGAGATCTTAACCAGTGTGAAACTTTACTAAATAAGTCTGGGACACAGGCAATTAGAGAACTCATACAAAGTAGAGATGTCAAGGACTGTTCCCAAGGTTGTCCTCATGCTGGAAAAACCCTTCTGGCCCAGAATACATGAGATTTCTAAGTGAGGTTCACAGGATCATGTCACAGAAGGGAAGCATTCAAAGGGTGAAATATTTCTATTTTACACTTCAGAGAGTTCTATCACCTATATGACATTGTCTAGAAGCCATGCTTCTATATCCAGAGTAAACCATAGCCATGACAACCTAAGAGCATTTCAGAGATAAAGTCTCTTCCTCCTGGGCAAATATCTTTTGTCTACTTATACAGAGGTCAAGTTAACAAAGAGATTAGCACAGGAGATGTACTTACTCCCCACACACTAACTTTTTCACCCCAACTCCCCAACCTACAGTGAAAGGGATGAATGGATTAGAAGCCAGTGGCTTCCCTTCGTCAAAACCCTTAACCAATAGACAACAGATCTACTTAATAGTAGATAGTACGTCATTAGATTTAGACACAAACTGAGTCACTAATAAGTAATGATGATAAAATTAGAAAATGCAGTGAGAGTTTTGGGAATTATTTATTTATCTGGAGGGCTCCCACTGATAGAGACAGTCAGAGCTTAGGAACATGGACAGAAATACTGAGGGAACAATCACCAGGATACAGAGCAGGGAATGTGGTCCACAGTCCAGGAGTATAGTAGCAC
>PVKH010038056.1:0-11372 GCA_004027955.1 Chaetophractus vellerosus | reverse complement strand
GCGAATCGAGCGCAGCCAGCCACCCGCAAACTGAAAAGCCGGCTGTGATGGAAGCAGAAGCCGCCCACAAGCGGGGAAAGCCGCGCCTGCGCAGTGACCCAGTCTCGGCGCGTCGCCGCAGCAGGGGGGAAGGGGAGATATGTAATAAAATAAATAAAATCTTTAAAAAAAAAAAGAAGGAAATCACAATGAAAATTAAAAAATATCTTGAGGCTAATAGAAATGAAAGTATTACAGACCAAAACTTATGGGATGTAGCAAAGGCGGTTCTGAGAGGGAAATTTTTATTTCTAAGTGATTAAATATGAAGAAAGATTTAAAATCAAAGACCTAAAATCAAAACTAGAAGAACTAGAAAAAGAAGAGCAAACTATACCCAAAGCAAGCAGAACAAAATAGCAAAGATTAGAGCAAAGATGAATGAAATAGAGAATACTAAAAAAAAAATAGAATTAACAAAACCCAAAGTTGGTTCTTTGCAAAAATCAATAGAATAGCCAGCCCTCTAGCTAGACTGACAAAGAAAAAAGAGAAAAAATACAAATAACTGAAAGCAGAAATGTAAGAGACTATAAGAGGAAATTATGAACAATTATAAAACAAAAAATTAGTTACTTAGATGAAATTGAAAAATTCCTAGAAACAGTTACTGACTTAAGAAGAAATAGATGATCTCAACAAATCAATAACTAATAAAGATATTGGATCAGTAATCAAACATCCACTCCCCCAAAAAAGCCCAGTACAGGTGCCATCAAAGGGGAATTTTACCATACATTCCAAGAACAATTGCCATCAATCCTGTTCAACCTCTTCCAAAAATTGAAAAGAAGGGAATACTCCATAATTTATTCTATGAGACTAATAACACCTCATACTAAAGCCAGATAAAGATACTAAAAGAACAGAAAATTATAGTCCAATATTTCTTATGAACATAGATGCATAACTCCACAACAAAATACGAGCTAACTGAATCTAACAGCACAATAAAAAATTCTACACCATTATCATTGGGAATTTATACCATGTACACAAGAGTGTTTCAACATGAGAAAATAAATTAATATTGTACACCAAGATAAAGGAATGAATTAATAAAACTACATTATCATCTCAATTGATGCAGAAATGGCATGTGACAAAATACAGTTCTTGATAAAAACACTTAGAAACCTAGAAATAGAAGGAAACTTCTTCAACATGAAAAAAAGACATACATGAAAAATCAACCAAATATGAACATCATACATACTAGTGAAAAACTCATAGCTTTCCCTGTAAAATAAGTAACAATACAAGGATGTCCACTGTTACCACTGTTATTCTTCATTGAACTTGAAGTTCTTGCCAGAGAAATTAAGCAAGAGAAGAAATAAAAGGCATCCAAATTAAAAAGGAAGAAGTAAAACTTTTCTATTTACTGATGAATTCATTCTATATTCACAAAATCCTGAAAAATCCACAACAAACCTCCTAGTGCTAATTGTTCACCAAAGTCGTAAGGTACAAGATGAAAACATCCAAAAATCTAATATTGAACAATTGGAAGAAAAAAAACAACAAAATATTTCATTTACAATAGCAACTAAAAGATTCAAATAAGTAGGAATAAATCTAACCAAGGATGTAAAGGATTTTTACATGGAAAGATAAAAAACATTGGCAAAAGAAATCAAAGAAGACCTAAATAAAGGGAAGGACATTCTGTATTCATGGATTAGATCAAATATCATTAAGATGTCCATATTATAGATTCAATGCAATTTAAATTAAAATACCAACAACCATCTTTGCAGAAATGGAAAAGCCAATCGCCAAATTTATACAGAAGGATAAAAGGCCCCAAATATCTAAAGTCATCTTGAAAAAGAATGATGGTGGAGGACTCACACTTCCCTATCTTAAAGCTTATTATGAAGTCACAGTAATCAAAACAGCATGGTACTGGCACAAACACAGACATATAGACCAATGGAACAGAATAGAAAGTTCAGAAATCAACCCTTACATTTATGGTCAATTGATCTTTTACAAGGGGGCACAAATCATTCTAGTAGGAAAGAATAGTCTCTTCAACAAGTGTTGCTGGATAAACTGGATCTTCATTCACAAAGGAATGAAGGTGGACACTTAGCTCACATGATATACAAAAATCAACCAAAAATGGATCAAATACCTAAATATAAGAGCCAGAATTATAAATCTCAGAAGAAATTGTAGGGAAGCATCTTCAGGGCCTTGTGTTAGGTTTCTTAGACTTTACATCCAAATCACAAACAACAAAAGAAAATAGATAACTTGGGCCTCATCAAAATTTAAAGCATTCACATATCAAGGTAATTTATCATGAAAGTAAAATGACAAACTACACAATGGCAGAAAATATTTGGAAACCACATATTCAATAAGGGTTTAATATCCAGAATATATAAAGAAATCCTTCAATTTAACAGCAAAAATACAAACTTATTCAAAGAAGATATACAAATGGCCATAAAGCAGATGAAAAAATGTTAAACATCGTTAACCATTTGGGGGATACAAATTAAAATCACAATGGGTGACAATTTCACACCCACTAGAAGAGCTACTATTAAAAAATGCAGAAAGTTAAAATTGTTGGAGAGGAAGTGAAGAAATAAGCTCACTCATTCATTGTTTGTGGGAATGAGAAATGGTTAGCCACTGTGGAAGACAGTTTGTCCATTTCTCAGAAGTTAAGGATAGAATAACCATATGACCTGGTAAATCCACTTCTAGGTATATGCCCAGAAGAATTGAAAACAGGGACTCGAACACATATCTGCACACCAATGTTCATAGTGGCATTATTCACGATTGCCAAAATATGAAAGCAACTAAAGTACCCATCAACAGATGAATGGATGAACAAAATGTGGTATATACATTCAATTGAATATTATTCAGCCATGACAAAGAATGAAGTCCTGACATATAGGACAACATGGATGAATTTTTTAAGATATCATGTTGAAAGAAACAAGGCAAACACAAAAGAACAAATATTTTATATTCTCACTGATATGAAATAATTAGAATAAGTAAACTTATAGAATTAGAATCTAGAATCTAGGTTACCAGCAGGGGTAGAGGGTGTTGGAGTTAGGGAATAGGGAATTAAGGCTAAGAATATAGAGTGTTTATTTGGGACGAAGGAAATACTTTGGTCATGGTTAGAGGTGATGGTAAAATAACATAGTGAACACAATGCACAGCACCGAATTATATATTTGAATTGGTTAAAGGAGAAATTTTAGGTTGTATACATGTTACTAGAATAGAAATAGTTTTTAAAAAATTCATCAGACTGCACAACACAGTGAACCCTAACTTAAACAGTGACTATAGTTAATAGACCAATTATAAAAATGTGCTTTTATCAGTTGTAAGAAATGTCTCACACCAATGAAAGATGTTCATAATTGGGTGGTATATTTTTTCCATGGCTTTTTTTGTAAACCCACAACTTCTCTAATAATAATAATAATAAATAAAGACAAAAGAAAAAATATGTTATCATCTGATATTAAACAACATGGTACTTATGTCTAGGAGAAAAATAAGATTCAAAACAATATGCTTTCTCTGTCATATATGTTTGTGTGTACATTTGCACATAGATTATTGTTTTCTTATGTATAAACCCTCCATTACACAATGAGGACCCAAAAAGATGGGGGCACAACAGGAAAAGTCAAAAGGACAATACGAAAATGTTATCAATATTTGTTTTACGTAATGAAATTATGACCTTTTTTCCCCTTTGGGTTTTTCAGTGCTCTCAAATATCATTTATTATTTTAGAAATTAGGAAGAGTACATATAAAAATAACTCCATATTTTTATGGCAACAAGTATATCTCTCAAGTCATAAGTAGTTTTCTTTTTTCCAAAGGCATTAATTTAGCTTGAATCTGGGAATTCAAGTAATTATACTTGAAGTTTTTAAAGTGTTTTTTTTTTTTTTAATGTTCTTCCAAATTCAGGAATTTTCTACCACACAACAAAGATGGTGGGAGCTTAGCAACTACTCAGTTGGATTAATGGCACTTTATTGCTTTATCCTAGAGAGGTGAGTAATGCATTACTTCCCTGTGGTTTCCTTTACTTTGTATTTATGGCAGCTTTGGAAATTAGTGAAATTGCTGAAGCAACAAATATTTTCCCTGAGTTATAATAAAGGGAAAGGAATTAAAGAAGAAAACTACTAATGGGTGACCTGGAGACAATGCCAAGTCATCTAATTACTGGAGTTTGCCCAGGGGCAAGTGGGATTATTTTAAGGAGAATTAATGATTACTATACCTTTAAAATCTATACTGATCATCCCTGGATACATTTTATTTGAATGATATAAATTTGTATAGTATTTGTTTTTTCTTTAGCATTCCCCTATCATACTCCAATTTCAAACACAGAAGAAGAAAGATAATTTTAGTGCTCCCTCTTGTGAAGGCAATTGAGCTCTGGTTATGTTGTTGTTATTGTGACTGAAGTTGGCAAAGACTAGAATAATCAATCCCTTTCCACCTGGGTAGAGATTTCATAACAATCCTTGCATAAAATATCTTCATTTATACCAACTTCCCTTTTACTCCTTCATGATCTCTTAGAATTCCCAAACCTCAGATAGTGATTTTCCAATAAGGGCTTATAAAGAGTCTCTTCAGTCAACTATATTCCAACATCTTAACTTGGCAGACTGAAATCCCATACATATAATTTTATTGTTTAATTCTTTTAATGAAGAGAAATGTCTTCTCATACTGTTACTCTCTAGATATAAAATTTTTAATGAATATGTTAAAATACTTAAAGTGTTCTAGAAATTACTAGTGATATGTCTAACAGATTGGTTAAATGTCAAGAAAATTAAGAAACTAAATCTTTAAAAAAAAATAGAACTTTTTCCTTCCAAACCAAATAACTTAAAATTGAAAGACCATTGTATCAAAATGACAACCACTTATTTTTCAAAGTATTACACAATTAGACTATTTTATCCACAGGAGGAAGAGCCAGCTTGGCAGGATGAAAGTTTGCATTGATGGATGAGTAGACATTTACCAAACCTGTAAATAGCTTTAATTAGCCTATTTCATGAGTTAAAACCATTTAATTCTAACCAGAGCACACACACACACACACATACACATACACACACACACACAAGCAAAAATGCTTGAAGAAAAAGGGAAAGTATTGTATTAGGGTTTTCTCGGGAAACAGAATCAACAGGAGATATCTGTCAATAATATAAGATTTAAGAGTCTCTCACGTGACTGTGGGGATGCACAAGTCCAGGTTCCACAGGCAGGCTGCAAGCCAGGGGCTCCGATGAAAGACCGATGAAGGTCCTTGATGAGTTTCTGGGAGAAGTTGGCTGTCAAACGATGAGCTGCAAATTCTCTCTGAATGTTGAAATCAGTTCCCTTTTATGGCAGTCAACTGAATGGATAAAAGCATCATCCATTCTTGATCCAATTTCCCTGATTGATGCAGATGTAATTAGCCATCCAGGCAGTAAACTCACTGGTGATCGAAGTCCATAAGTGCTCTTGTACTACAATTGGCCCAGTGCTTGCTGGACCTAATACCTGGACACAATTACCTGGCCGAGTTGACACATTAGCCTAACCATCACAAGTATTAATGCAAATAAATAAAAATTTGAGGGGTCCAGTATTTTCTTGATTCATCAGCCCAGCCTCATATCTTTTCAGGCACAATTTCATCCACAAAAAGTGATCCAGTTTTCAAATTTAGACCCCTAAATTCGCTGGGGTCATTTAGATAGGATCATTGTAGGTCCTTATCATTCCTGAACCAATCACTGTGGCTGGCAAAACACAATGCACTAGCTAATGAAGATGAAATCCCATTCAGATCATGTGAATTGATAGGTGAACAGATCAGAATTCTAAAGTGAAAATTGAGACTCTGGCTAAACGAGTGATCGAGGTGGTTAATGATCTTACCATAAATATTAGCTGTATTTCTCATATATTGTCCACACAAAAGGATAGGTATCTTCAAGAAAAAATTTCCAAATAATATCCATCACCAAGAACCTTCATTTTACATCATCAAGGACATGTACTAAATTACCTATCCAACCATCACATCTATATTCCAACTCTCAATTAAACAAAACTTACAAAATTCTCAAGGAAAATATCAACCTTACACACATGAGTTAACAAACCCCAAAAGTAAACAAGCAATGTATGAACAATAACATTGACTTTCTGCTTATATAAAGAATCAGAAGCCCTGTTCTAAGCCGGAAACTCTAAGAGATTTGATTATACGGATACTGCTATTAGTATAGTCTCCTTAATGAAATTACTCAATGGGGTATAGAAAGAGCCTCCCAGGAAAACAGTATTTTACTCTGGCCAGGCAGATTAATTGACTCTCAGAGCTGGTGCTCAGGAGTATAGAAAAGGCTTTGGTGAGACCTAAGTGATATTCCTCTGGCAAACCTAATGATTGTGTATCAAATTCTTCATCTTTCTGGCTCAGCTTCCTTGGTTATATATTAAGACAAAAACAAAACAAGTACACAAAAAATCGTGATATCTGGTCCTGGCTTTAACAAAATAGAATTATACTTTTTTATTACGTAAAATTCCTATATTTGTCTGAAGTGAAAGTTTTAATTTTGATGTTTCTCTAGAAACCCAAAATTATAAGAGGAATAGTGAACCAGGACTTGCAAATAAGAGGTGATACAATGAAGTACATGAAATTCCTATCATAAGGACCATGAAGCATGGTAAAAACCAGAGTGACTGGTATGAACCATATTTGAGCTAAAATTTGTAATTCCTCACCTCTATTTAAATTAATTTTTGGTTTGACCCTAAGAATGTATGAGTGTTTTATTTATTTATTTCAAAACCATCATTGCTATTTCTTTCAAGGAGAAATAAGGGCTAATTTGTGCAAGGGTAGTGAATAGGTCTACTTAATTTAGAGAGAACCCTGTAATTTGAAGAAATAGCATCTTTGTCTTCCAAGCAGATAAGGATCCTAAGTGCACACTCAGTATATGCATTGAAACATCTGGGATCTAGGATTAAAGGACTGAACTAGACATCCAGCTCTATCATTCCCCACTCTGGGGAAGACAGGGACACACATAGCAGCAGTCTCCCAGCCTTTGCCTACCATGGCCTCCTTTACTATTTGGTGCAGAAGTTCTGACCATATCTTAGATCTAGAAACTAGGAACAGGCAGCTCCAGTTGCTTATCAGGGAGGAAACTCTCAGTGGCAAGACCCATGCCCCCTGTGTTGTATAAATACCCCACCTTGGGTAGCACAGATTTGCCTCTCCTTTCCAACATGAAATGGGGCTTGGAGAGTTGCCATCCTTCAACTGTGACCCAAGCAGTTGACCTCCCTGGCAGACCAGCCATGATGGGATCTCTTCCCTTGTTCTTTTGAATGCTTTATGCTTTGTAAATACTAAAATGGTCATTGGCTGAAAGTCTTGTGCCTGAGCCTGTACCATATAGCAACTTGCTTCACACGCTGGCTGGGTGAGATGGGGCAATTTATTAATCAATTGGAAAGATAATTTCTGTTTTTTTTTTGATTATCAGAATGGTAATTTATTACAGGCCAGTGGGAATTAAACAAGATCAATTTTACTGGTGGCTTGTGTAAAATTAATGTCCATCAGCCTTGGAAATCAGTGGGTAAGAATGAGTTCTTTATGCCAGACACCACAAGCTTTCAAATGTCCATATGCATGCAGTCTCTCAAGATATTTCTTGAGCAACAGCATTGAGGTGGTCAATTAGGACAATGAGGGAAAATGAAAGTAACAATCAAATCTTTGTTCACTTACTGCAACAGTGTAAGCAGGAGGCAAAAACTGGCACTGTCTCCCTAGTGCTACATTTTCCCCCTATGGAATGGCACCAGGCATAAGTCAGATGGACACAGTGCAGATGTGATTTGTTTGGCTGTCTAGGAGCCCTGAACTAAAGGCTCATACCTTTCAAAGAAAAGAAGAGGTATAAAGGCTGGGAATGGAAAGGTACTGAGCCAAAGTGAAGAAAAGTATCTTAGCCAAAGCCCCAGATAAAGAAGTTAATCAGAGGCACACGATGGAAGTGTTTGAGCTGAAATTGAAAATATAAGCATGAATATAACTGGAGGGGAAGTGGGGGTAAGCATGCTATTTAGGTCCTTGACTGCAACTCCCTCCAGAAAACTGCAATGTATGGGCTGTGCACCAAATCTGATGTGGGGAGGAGTGCTGGCAATTGTCTTTGGTTGAACGTGAAATATCACATATGGGATTCTGGCTTGATTCCTCATTTGTGAGAAGCCTAAGCTTATCTTAACTATGCTCATGGCTAGCCAAATTGGCCCATGTCCTTTCTCCCCACTGAGACAATACATTGCTGCCACAATTTGTCCCCCTGACTAGAGGTTCAATTTCCAGTTCCACCAAAGCTGCAATACAAAAGCTGCTAAATGCTGCCTGGTTATTTTCCCTTTTCACTGCAATACTGAATTCCATGCATAAATGAGCAGAACATCCTCTCCAGAAAGCAAATTAACTTTTGTCTCAAAGCAGTATTGCTTATTCCATGAGTTTTAGGTGGATTTTAGAGAATGGAGCCCACTAAACTTATTCTAGAAGATTCTTTCTCTCTGACAAAAAAGTCACATTACCTATAGTTGGTCTGGAGAAGGGTACTCCACACCAGTATGTCTCCCTTGCTTTTTGTTTCTAGGCAGTAACATAAAACTTTTGTTCCACAGGCCCTAGGCAAATCCTTTCTGTGGACAAATACCTTGAGTTTGGAAAACTCAGTAAAATCCACTTAGGATCTTTCTGCATTCTCTGCTATTCTTAATAAATTCTAAAATGCAACAAAAATATGAATTATCATTTGAGTTGAGACAATGTAAATCTCATGTGGACCCAGCTGATTTACAGTTTGAATATTTTTAGCACTCTAATGATAACCTGATAATTCCTGGCCATGGGATCTCATTTAGAAATTGATGTCATTCACAATTTTAGTTAGTGAATTTCTGTAAACATTTTGGTATATTGGTATAGCAGTTTGGCATTGTTTATGAATTCCAAAAATAGTTATTGGATTATGTTTATAAACTGGTCTGTCCGAGGTACCATTTTTAAATGATTAAATTATGATTAGGGCTTTGATTGGGCCGCCTCAGTAGAGCATTGAGTCCCTGCCCCTTGGTAGGCAGGGGCTCACAGAGAAAAGACATGGCAAAGGACAGAGTAAGGCGTTTTGATGCTAGAGTTTTGAGCTGGTGCCTGGGAAGTAAGTATATAGAGGAGAAGAATAGCTGAGCCTGGAAAGAACTGAGACCTGGGGAGAGAGACAGAGCCTGTCGCCTGATATCCTACAGCTGGCCTTGTGGAGAGAGCAGGGCAGCTGAGCCCAGAGAGAAACAAGCCCCAGGAAGAGAGAAACCCAGGAAGTCTGAACTCTTGGCAGATGTTGGCAGCCATCTTGCTCTAACACATGGCAGTAGACTGATGAAGGAAGAAACTTATGCTTTATTGCCTGGTAACTGTAAGCTTCTACCCCAAATAAATACCCTTTATAAAAGCCAACAGACTTCTGGTATTTTGCATCAGCATCCCTTTGGCTGACTAATACAATTGGCTATAAAAACTGTTCTAACTATGCCATGGTTATACACTATGGTTTACTTAGAAGGAAATTAGTTTGTTTCTAAGTCTCAGATGCTCATACTGTTTGAAGTTCATAATAGCTTAATACATTTAAAATAGGTGGTTTTCTAAAAGGAAGAGTGAAGGAGAAGAAAGAAGCAGAAACTTTCCTAAATACACTTGGGTAATGAGGATGGGCATAGAGAACCATAAAAACTGTCAAGAGTGTTTGATTATACCTTGGGCAGACAGGCTTGCATTGATCATATTTGGCAGCCAAATTTAATTTTGCTGTTTGACTAGGATGTGTGAAATATGTATGTTTCCAACTATATTTGTCAATTACTCATTGAGAAAGAGACAGAATTCATCAGATTCAGAAACTGATTTCAAAATGAGAAGCCTCCTTCCACAAGTGAATATAACTATCAAATAGTTCAAATGGCCTTAAATTAGGGTTACTGTAGGAAAAGTAATGTTAATTCAGGAAGTTCTGATCATAAAACATTATGCACATCAGTGAAGAGATTTGTTTAGACATAATAATAGGATACATAAGAACTAAGAAAAATTCTAATTATTAAAAAATAATAGCAAGTCTTATGGCAGAACAGTTTATTAGCAAAAGGGTTTTGAGGCACCTGAAAGGAGCTTCTTTCTCCCCCATATTAGTTATGGACTAAAGAAATGAAGACTTTTTAAAATAGTATGACTACTCTGCTTGTCCTAAAGATAGCTGAGGAGCAGGTAGTAGGACAGTGCTTGCATAAAGGTTAATATCTCAGAGGAAGAATTCCTAAGAGCATATCCTTAGGAAAATCCCTATTTCTGAAGAACACCAGTTAATAAGCTGTTTCTTGGATGTATGATTATTCAAATTATTTATTACCCAATGTAAAAATACTACACCTACCTTTTGTACTTTTTTGGAAAATATTTTCAAATACAAAGAAGATAACAGCAACCATACAAATTCTTACTACCTAGAGAAAGCCATGGTTAGTAATTGAAATGTGTTTCCATCCAGTCTTTGCTGAATAAATATTTTTGACATCATTACATGTTTATCTTGCTTTATTACTCAGAATTATAGCCTATGTATTTTCATATCAATAAAAATTTGGGAATATATCACTTTAAAGGATGAAATTATTTTGTTATATGGCTTGCCAAATCCAACTGCTCCTTTGCGCATTTAGTTTGCATTTGATGTTTGCTATTAGAATGATGTTGATATATGTGTGTTTCATTTTGAAAGTTTTTTTCTTAAAATATTTTTGAATTTGTAGTAGAAAAGTGAAGAGAAGTGATGCAGGAAAGCAACCTTTTTTTTTTTTCCAGCCTTTACCATATGCCAAGAACTATTCTAGATTCCTTATGATTGTCATGGGGCCCCCTATTTCTCAATTTGGGTCTAATACTGAGATTCAGAAGTATGTGTCTATCAGCCTTCCAGTAGCCTAGACTTATCTGATAGGCAATTTTCAAGAGGTACGAAGGAAGCTACAAAAGGAGAACTCATTCCTAGAGGTTGCTAGAGGCTAAGGATGATTCTGAATAAAGCTAGATATTTACTTCTCAAATTTGTATCCTGGCCCAGCCCCAAGCCCTAAGGAAAGGGAGAAACAGTAAAGAAAACCAAAGTATTACTTCCCCAAAATTATTCAAGTACC
>PVKH010038055.1:0-11379 GCA_004027955.1 Chaetophractus vellerosus | reverse complement strand
GAGGGTTACAATATTTGGGAACATGCCAAAATAAGAGAAAGAGATTCTGGTGAAACTTGCTGTATTTATTATGCATCAAATCCAATGGAATGTGGAGTCTCTAGAAAGTCCTAGTAGGACACTCAAAACAGAGGCACTTTTTTCCTACAATGTTGTATAATAAACTAAGTCAACTGCTGGGAACCAAGAAGTGAAAGTAGGTTGGCCTATTTCATTATCACTTCCGGTAACCCATGGGTGAAATTTATACCCACAACTTTAGGCTTTGCCAAATTACAGTCCCTTTAGGATGAATTGTAAGAATTTCAATTAACTTGAAGTTTCAAATGCCACTTGGTCACTTTGGTCTCTTCATGCCAGTAAACCAATGAGCAAAGAAAGGTGAAGAAAGGAGTTTTCATTTGGGTTAGCATGATCAACCCTGATTATCACAAGAAGCTACAGTTACTGCTACAGATTGAGAGGTAAAAAGTTAATTAGAGAAACTATGTTAACAAACGGAGTAACCACAGCCTAACCAAGACATCTATGATGAACTGGGTTATTATGATAAGTAACCTAGACTAGCTAGTTTCTGACAGAGTTTAAGGAAAATCTAGAATGAATGGCAGAAGAAAGATAAGGAATATCAACTATGGCCTCAGACAAAATTCAACAGTAGGGACTATAGTTTATTAATTTTGTATTAATTTGCAGATATTGCAACTTGTCATCTTCTTGAAGGATTGCGATGGAATGGATGGAATACGTAAGAGAGATGAGTAGTACAAATACAGAATATATTTGACAACTTTTGTTTGCAACTTCAAATAGCTTCAGCATCATCTCTTCAGCTGCAGCAAACACTTGCACACAAGTTCTCACAAACTTTAGACAACCTGACAGCAACCTCATCACAAATATCCACTTTATACCACTTGCTTTCTTCCTAAGATATCTTTCAGGGTTTGCTTGAGATATCAGTGGGTACAAACTCACATTCAGGTTTGTAGAAGCTGTAATTTCAGGGGAAATTAATTTTTAATGAGCTATTGCTGATCAACAGATGTTTACTGGTGGCTGGTTTCCCACTGTCTGTGCCCATATGGCAGTTCTGAGGCACAGAGCATGACTCCTCAGAAGGTCTCTGCATAATGAAACAATTGTGACTTTAGTAACACTTCCTTCTATTGGATTTCCCCTCTTTCTCATTTACTAACTCTTGTTTCCATTTACTGTGCCTCATTATGATTTACCAATTAAATCACCTGCTAAAAGCATTTGTTTCAGGTTTTGCTTTCTAGGAAGTGTAGGCTAGTCTCAATTCAATCAGTCTACAATTAAATTTTGATGTAAAAGTCAAGTGTCAGGGGAAGATGTAGATAATGTCCACTATGAAGCAGTTGATTTAATCAAATGTATATGGAGATACTGAAATCAAAAGACTCCTTGGGACAATGGTGAATTGGTTTCCATTGTCCTCTAAAAAATCTATATCCATATTCAGTTCCCTTTATTTGGGATAAACATTGGTTCTGGGACATGAAAACTAAGTATACAAATTATGTTAATTATTAGTGGTTTGTCATTATCTCAATTTTTAAACAAATCAATTTTATTGATACATATTAATAAAGCATACAAAGTGTACAAAATCAATGGTATTTGGTACAATCACTTAGTTGAAGTTCATCACTTCAATCATTATTAAAACATTTTCATTATTTCAATAATAATAATAAGCAAAAGAAGACAAATAAACCAACAAGAAAATTACTCACTTCTCAATCTCTCTGTTTTCCCTGCTGAACATAGCTGCTATTTCTGGTTATTCTTGCACAATTATTTATTTGTTTATTAAGCAGTTTTATTGAGATATATTCACATACCAAATGACCTATCCAAAGTTTGTAATCAATGGCTTTTTTTCAGTTGTTAAAAAATATTTTATTGTAAAATTGTATTTATTTTTTCTATTTATTTTAAATAGAAAAATAGCTTGAAAGAAATTACAAATTTTAAACGAGAGTGCAAGGCCAGGTTAGATTTAATATAATCAATTATAAATAATAGATAGCCTAGCAACAAATATTTATCAATGTAAATAATAATTCAAATATAAGAGAATTATAACATTATTCTAATTTATATTTTATAGCTCTAACTATTGGACATAATCTCTAAGAATGAAACCAATTATTAGTTTAGTTATTTAATTTCCATTTAGGCCATAATTCTTTCTAGATAATCAAATTCCTATTTGGGAATTCTTCACATCTTATTGGAATGAATTACAGCAGATACAAACTCCTAATTTTATTAGGCAGAAAAGCACAAAAATCCTCTTCAACAGTAGTCATACTAAATCATTATTGATCCACATAGAGTATTTTAATTAAAGACTATGAATAAGAAAGGCTTAAATAACAATGAATTATCTAAAAATATATCTCTTCTCAAGCCCTCCTCAATTAAAAGCAACTGTTTTGTTTCCGATGAAAAAAAATTACAGAATACTGATCACAGGAACAATTTTCCAGTTGCACTGAGAATTATGGTTCATCTATTATAATGTTGTTATTTTACTTTTATCAGGTGTACTCCAGAACTTTTTTGGTTATTATTTACATGGAATACCTTTTTCCATTCTTTAACTTTTAACCAGGCTGTGTCCTTATATCTGAGTTGGGTCTCTTATAGACAACATATAAACGACTCACATTTTTTATCCATTCTAACAGTCTATGTCTTTTGATTGGGGAGTTCAACCCATTAACATTCTGTTTTATTACTGTAAATACATTACTTACTCTGTCCGTTTTTTCCTCCAGCTCTCTGTTGTCATATTGTTCTATTGTCTGTCTTATCTTTTAGTTTACCCTTCCTAATAATCATCATTTCTAAACTCTTCTCCAGATCTCTCACCCTTGATTTTTTCTTCCAGGCTCTAGCACCCTCTTTAGTATCTCCTGAAAATCTGGTCTTTTGGTAACATATTCTATCAGATTTTGTTTGTCTGTGAAGAGTTTGAGCTCGCTGTCATTTTTGAAGGACAGTCTTGCCAGATACAGAATTCTTGGCTGGCAGTTTTTCTCTTTTAGTCCTTTAAATACATCATACCACTTTCTTCTCTCCTTCATGGTTTCTGACAAGAGGTTGGCACTTAATCTTATCGAGTTTCACTTGTATGTGATGCTTTGCTTTTCTCTTGCCGCTTTCAGAACCTTTTCTTTATTCTGATATTTGTCATTCTGAATAGTAGGTGTCTCAGGGTATGTCTATTTGGATTTATTCTGTTTGGGATGTGTCGTCATTCTTTGATATTGATATTTATGCCCTCCATAAGGGTAGGGAAGTTTTCAGTTGTTACTTTCTCAAATATTCTTTCTGCACCTTTTCCATTCTCTTTTCCTTCTGAGACACCAATAATGAATATGTTTCTGTGTTGTGCATTGTCATTCAATTCCTTGAGACTCTGTTCCATTTTTTCCATTTGTTTCTCTTTCTGTTCTCCTGTCTTTTCCAGTTCAGATGTTCTGTCTTTGAAATCACTAATCCTGTCTTCAAGCAATTCAAATCTGCTCTTATGTGGCATATATATATATATATATATATATATATATATTTATATATATATATATATATATAAAGATTAATTTATTTCTCACCACCCTTGTTGTTTGCATTCACTGTCTGCTCTCTGAGTCTGTTCATTGCGTGGTCTCTGTGTCTGCTTGTCTCCTTTTTAGGAGGCACTGGGTACCAAACCTGGGGCTTCCCATGTGGGAGAGAGGCACCTAATCACTTAGGTCACCTCCACTCCCTGTTTGTTGTGTCTCTTATTGTGTTTCCTTGCTGTCTCTTGGTTGCATCATCTCACTGTGTCACCTTGTTGCTTCAGCTTGCCATGCCAACCCATCGAATCAGCTTGTTGTCTTGCTCTCTTTCTTTAGGAGTCACTGGGAACAAGAGCCCGGGACCTCCCATGTCGTAGGTGAGTGTGCAACTGCTTGAGCCACATCTGCTTCCCCTTCTAATATATTTTTAATCTCATCCATTCTGTCTTTCATTCCCATAAGGTCTGTTACTTTTCTTTGCAAGCCTTCAGATTGTTCTTTATGCACTCCCAGCTTCTTCTTAATATTTTTTATTTCTTTAGTCATATTTTCTTTAAATTCTTTGAAGTGATTTAGGAGAGTTGTGTGATTATTACTGATGAATTATAATAAATTAAATTCTGTATCTCTTCAGTGTATTTGATTTGTTCTTTTGGCTGGGCCCTCTCTTCCTTTTTCCTAGTATAGCTTGTAATTTTTTGCTCGTATCTAGGTGTCTGAATTTGTTGGTCAATTTACTCTGACAGCTAATTTCTCTCTTGCCTCTTGTGTTTTATTTTTTTGCAACTCTTCTTTGATATTTGGTTCAATTTACTCTTTAAAATTGCCCAGCTCAAGTCTTCAAAATTGGGCCAGGGACTCACTAGTGGGGCACAGATTTTCTCTCAGGGGTTGGATAGAAAGAGCACAGTTTTTGTCCATGCAAATTCCAGACCAGGCTGCAGCTGGCGCTAGTCAATGCACCTTTTCAGGGAGGTATTTCAGTTTCAGCTTTCCTGTATTCTTGCATTGAATCACAAGCTCCAAGATTCAAAGTGGGCTCTGCTGGCCAAATTCACTTAATAAAAGCACCCCTCTCTTTCTCCCTTTTCCCTTGAAATATCTGACAGAGATGAAGATGTCTGCACCCTTCTCAGCTGGCTGCAGTGATCTAGGTGTTTTACTCCAGTTTAATATGGGGGAGAGGAGACTTTCACAGCCACCACAGGGGATTGGTAACTCTTTCATTTCAGCTTCTTCTTTCTGTCCTTCACCCTTCTGGGAGTTGTGTAACACTATCCTGATCTGCTGACCCCCAAAGCAGATCCCTCAGACAGCTTTTGACTGTCTCCATTATTTGAGCATTCAGCTCTGCCTGTTAGTCCATCACCATCTTTTCACTTTCTCAGTTTAATGCTATTAATTTGTAGGTCAGGGAGTGCCTATATCCATTCATCCAGCTATGAATGGAATAGCTCCAAACTCAAGGACTGATAAAAGGAAGGACCAGTTTGTTTATACTGAACTGACAATTTATTAAATTATTTCAACCAAAGATGGAGTTTGGGTCTAAGGATCCAAATGTCGTTTTCTAATTTGCCCCTGAGTGTAAATACTATGCATTTCCATGCCCAGTAAAGCTGGAAAAAGGTGGAAAGAGTGAATAAAGACATGCTGTGAAGAAATATATCTTGCTTGTGCATAATTACCACTGGAACCCAGAAGGAAGGAGGAATGGCAAAAGTCTTTGAGATCTCTGTAAAGACATTGCATTCTTTTGGACTTACAACCCTATGATCTAGTAAAATGTGCCCAATTAATGTTTCCAAGTTTGATCAGTGGAGTTAGCAATTCCATTTC
This sequence comes from Chaetophractus vellerosus, assembly GCA_004027955.1. Classification (NCBI taxonomy): domain Eukaryota; kingdom Metazoa; phylum Chordata; class Mammalia; order Cingulata; family Chlamyphoridae; genus Chaetophractus; species Chaetophractus vellerosus. The sequence continues at coordinate 5,944 of PVKH010038055.1, read as the reverse complement.
TAAGTGGGATGCCACTTTAAAGAGGGTATGTGATGATTAAATTCAGTCTGAACATGGCAAGGTTGTGATGACCATTTATTTGGCCAAGCAAACACTGTCCTTATTATTACTTTGAGGGTGTTTCATGGATTAAAACATTAGTTGATTGCATCTATGGCTAATTACATCTGCAATCAACAAAGGAGATTGTGTTCAGTTTTGAAAGAAGTCTCATCCAATTACTTTTTGGGAGAAGTGATTATTTCTGCATTCAGAAAGAATTTCTACCTCTAGTTCAGTTAACCAGCTTCTCTTGGAAATTAATTGAACCCTTCTTTGGAGTTCTCAACCAGTGGCATGCCCTATGGATTTCAGATTTACCAGTCCCCATGATCATGTGAGCCAATCTTATAATAAATGATATCTCCTGTCAGTTCTGTTTCTTTGGAGAACCTTGACTAAAATAAAGATTTTGGTGCTGAGAATCAGTCATGAGATACAGACTCTTAAGGATGAGATTTATGTGTTCGTTCTGGGGTTTGTGGAATTGTTTCTCTAATCTGATAAGAGGCAAGACTCTGGGTGAAAATATATTTGCCACTTTAAAGAGATTTATGGAGTTAAAAGTATAATGATGTTGGCTGACTGTTCCTAAATATGCTGGATAACATTATTAAAGAAAGGGATGAGCTCAAGGCTTCAAATTCCCAAATTAAGCACCACATAAAGGACTTGAAAGTTTCTATGTGTGCCCTGAAAGAAAACTCCTATTTCCTGTAGCTGAGAGTTGACATTTCTGAAAATCAGACCCATAGTCTTAGTGTGTGAGGAGCTGAATTACACTCTAAATAGTAATCACCCTACCTTGCAGGGTGTCTGTTGTTAAGGTAAAGGCATTGATTGAGAAAGGATGGAATCCTGAAAATTGGAATGGAGGCATATAGGCTGATAATAATGACCATGGGGACAGTGAAACCCTATATTCTTCCAGCTACACCTGTAACTCTCTGCCCTGAGAAATCATCCACATGATCCTCAGTCTGCTGTGAGGAATTAGCCACCCAGCCTCCAGCTAAGGAGATTAACCCTGATTCACCAGATGAAACTGTAATGGAATTCACTGAGGTAGTTGGCTTGTAAGACAAAGTCAGTTTCTCTTATGTCTCACCCCAACATCCAGACCTATAACTAGACTGAAGTCCCCAAAGGCCCTGAAAGGTGAGGTACAAAGTGTAACTCATTAGGAGGTGTGCTATACTCCAAAAGAGTTGCACTGATTTTTCCAGTCTATATAGATGTAAATCAGGGGAATATGTGCGTGAATGCATATTAAGGGTGTGAGATAAGGGTGGAAGGAACATAAATTTGGATGAGGCTGAATTATTGACATAGGCCCACTAAGCACAGATTCTGGATTCAGTGTTGAAGCACAAAGAGTTAGAAAGGGCTCTAGGCTCACTAAGCACAGATTCTGGAATCAGTATTGAAGCTGGAGGTGTTAGAAAGGGTTCTAATATATGTTTGGGTAGTTGGCTGAACCGTGGATCTAAAGGTGGCCTACATTACTTGAAGTTGAAATGCCAGAACTTCCAATGTATAATCTAGATGCAATAATCCAAGTGTTAGACATGGGAATGTTAAAATAGATTTCTCATGTAAGACCTGTTTACCCAGTATAAGAATGTCCAGAAGACACACCTTTCACCAGGACTGTGAGAACTAAATTTGTGAGAGTGAATCCATCATCCCTGAAGAGCTCTGTGGTTCTTTTCTGCAGGGCAATTATTACTGTGGGAACTGCTGTCATTGACCTGGGATCATTTAACACTATGGGGATGATCAGGTCCCAGGTTGGCAGGGAACCTTCCACCTCATTGAAATTTCTAATCATCTAGTTGTTTGGGACATTTCAAGACATCCCTTCAAAGGTGAAAGATAAGCAATTACATCTGGCCCCTCCTATAACCGAAAAAGTGGCACAGTCCCTAGTTGGGCCTTTGGATTTGGGGGAACACATATTTCTTATTTGGGTGCGCTACTCTGGTCCATTTACTGAGTGACCTAAACAGCTGCTAGATTTGAGTTAAGATTGAGTGAAGAGAAGACTCTGAAAAAGGTCGAGGTTGCCATGCAAGCTGTTCTGCCACTTTGGCCATATTACCCAGCAGATCTAATGGTGCTAGATGTTTCAGTGGCATATAGAGATGCTATTTGGAAACGTTGACAGGCTTGTATATGAGAATAATAGAACAGACACTTAGGAATTTTGAGTAAATCCCTGCCATACTCTGAAGATACATACTCTCCTTTTGAAAAACACCTTTTTATGCCTGCTATTGTGCCTTAGTAGAGACTGCATGCTCATGGCCTCCTCTCCTACTACATTAACTTCTCTCACCCAGCCCACAGCTATGGTCTCTTGGAGGATTCCCTCCAGTCAGTTGTCTAAGGAAAAGAAAACTGAGGTATGTTTAGAACGTTCTGCACAATATAAAGGTACCACTCAAAAGTGGATAGCTGCAGCTCTACAGCACCTGTCTGGGGTGTCCCTGAAGGATAGTGCTGAAGGGAAATCCTCCCTGTGGACAGAACTTTGAGCAGTGCACCTGGTTGTTTATTTTGCTTTGAAGAAAAAATAGCCAGATGTGTATTTGTATACTGATTCATGGGCTATGGCCAATGGTTTGGCTGGATGGTCAGCATCTTGTAAGGAACATGACTGGAAAATTTGTGACAAGGTCTAGGGGAGAGGTATATGGAGATATACTTCTTAATGGGCAAAAAGCTAAGACATTTGTGTCCTATGTGAATGCTTGCCAGAGAGGAACTGTAGCAGAGGAGGATTTTAATAATCAAGTTGATAGGATTACCTGTCCTGTGGATATTAGTAACCTCTTTCCCCAGCCATTCCTGCAATTGCCTAATAGCTTCATGAATGAAGTGGCCATGGTGGTATGGATGGGGATTATACATGGGCTAAATAACATGGACTAACCAAGACCAACCTGGCCACAGCCATTACTGAGTGACTAATCTGCCAGCAGCTGAGAATGATACTTAGTCCTTGATATGGCAACATCCCCAAGGTGATCAGCCAGCTACCTGGTAACAAGTTGGTTACAATGGACCACTTTCATCATGGAAGAAGCAGTGTGTTATTCTTACTGGACTTAGACACATACTTAAAATTTGGATTTTCCTTCCCTATACTCAATAGTTCTGCCCAAAGTACTTAACAGAATGCTTGATCCACCATCATGGTATTTATGGCACATGCCCATGGAGTTCACTGGTCTTACCATAATTATCATCATCCAGAAGGAGCTGGATTGATAGAAGGGTGGAATGACTTTTTGAAAACTAAACTATTGACCCAACAAAGTGACAATACCTTGTAGCATCTACTCTATGGGGCTGTTTCTTGCATAGCCAGGATTCATGGGCTTAAGAATCAAGGGGTTGTAATAAGAGTGGTAATCCTATAGAAAAAAATTGCTTTCTATCCTTGCAACTTTAAGTTCTGCTGGTCTAGAGGGGTTAGTTCCATAAGGAGGAGTGCTCCCACCAGGGAAAACAACAATGATTTCATTGAACTGGAAGTTAAGAATGCTGCTCAGCCACTTTGGGGTCCTTATGCTTTTGAATCAACAGGCAAAGAAAGAAATTACTGTACTGGCTGGGGTGACTGATCCTGGTTATCAAGGGGGAAATGGGGCTGCTACTATGCAATGGAGGAAAAGAAGATTTGCATGGAATACAGGAGATACCTTCTTGTATTTTTTAGTACAACTATATCCTGTGATTAAATTCAATGGAAATTGTAACAATCCAATCCAGGGAGGAATACTAATGGCCCTGAAATGTCAAGAAAGAAGGTGTGGATCACTCCATCAGGCAAAGGACAAAGAATTATGGTCAGCTGAGATTCTTACTTAGGGTTAAGAGGATATGGAATGGATAGTGGAAGAAGGTAGTTATAAATATGATCTATATCCACGTGACCAGTTGTAGAAAGGAGGCCTGTAATTTTAAGAGTGCTTCTTCCTTATTTTGATTATGTTTGTATATAAACATAAAGAAAGTATCTTTGTTTTCTACCCTCTCTTATGCCCTTGTCATATGTATTATTCAGCCAAAGGGGTGCTGATGCAAAGTACCAGAGATCTGTTGGCTTTTTTAAAGGGTATTTATTTGGGGTAGATGCCCACAGTTACCAGGCAATAAGGCATAAGTTACTTCCCTCACCAAAGTCTGTTGCCATGTCTTGGAGCAAGATGCTGCCAACGTCTGCAAGGGTTCAGGCTCCCTCTTCCTCTTAAGGATTCATGGTCCCAGCTTCTTCCAATATCAGCTGTAGGCTAGGATAAGTCCCGTCTCTCTCCTGGGGCTCATTCCTCCCTGGGCTCAGCTGCTCTGCTCGCTCCACAAAGCGAGTTGTAGACTCTCAGATGAATGGCTGTCTGTCTTCCCAGGGCCTCTGAAGTATTTAATTTATCTGCTTCTCTGTGTGTTTACTTCCCAGATCTCCAGCTCAAAACTCCTACCTCCTTTCTCTGTGATGCGGTTTCTCTGTGAGTCCCCATCCACCAAGGGGGCAGGGACACAAAGTCCTGCTGACATGGCCCAATCAAAGCCTTAATCATTATTTAACCAAGTAAAAGTGAAACCTCTGAATCCAATATAATCTAATATGCCCAGAGGAAAAGACCAGTTCACAAGTATAATCCAATATCTATTTTTGGAATTCATAAATAATGTCAAACTGTTATATCATATAACACGTTATATTAACTTTATGTCATAATATTTTAAGTTCCAGGATATCAAGTTTAAGAGTGGATTTTGGGAAACCAGCTGTGGCTCAATTGGTAAGGCTCTGGTTTACCACATGGGAGGCCCTGGGTTTGGTTCCCGGGGCCTCCTCAAGCAGGCAAGCCACCTCAAGAAGAAATGCCGCCACGAGCAGGCAAGCTGCCGTGCGGTGAGCTCACTTGGTGGGATGCTGTGGCAGGGGGAGATAAGCAGACACAGAAGAATACATACGCCCAAAAAAAGCAGATGAACACAGCAAGAACAAGCAGCAAGAGGGGGATATATAAATAAATAAAAATAAATCTTAAAAAAAAAAGAGTGGAGTTTGCCCAAGGACTTGGTCTACTTCTAGGGAAATCTATAGTGCATTTCTGCTTGTACACAAGACAATTGAATTATGTTAGGTGAAGTTATAACTTTTGTCTTTTATTTAGATATTAAGTATGGTTTAAGAAGGTTTAGAAGGGTATACCTATTGTGATAGTTAAGTTCTTATATCAAATTGGCTAGGTTATGGTGTCTAGTTGTTTGGTCAAGTAAGCACTGACCTCATTGTTACTGTGGGTTATTTCATGATTTTTAAATCATTAGTTGGTTGATTGCATCTATGGTTTACTGCATCTACAATCAGCAGAGCAGTTTGCGTTCAGCACTGAGAGAAGTCTCCTGTTAAAGGCCTAAAAGGAAGAAGTGATTATTTCAGCAGTCAGAAAGAAAAATTTCGGGCCGACTGGATAGCCCAGTGGATAGGGCGTCGGCATACCACATGGGAGGCCCGGGTTCGGTTCCCGGGGACCTCTCCTAGCGGGCAGACCGCCTTGAGAATGGCAAGCCACCGTAGGCGGGCCGGAGCCGCCGTGGGCAGGACAGAAAAGCTGCCACGGACAGGGCAAAAGCCGCCACGGGCAGGGCAGGTCGCCCATGGATGGAGCGCAGCCAGCCACCCGCGAACTGAAAAGCCGGCCGTGATGGAGGCAGAAGCCGCCCACAAGCGGGGAAAGCCGCGCCTGCGCAGTGACCCAGTCTCGGCGCGTCGCCGCAGCAGGGGGGAAGGGGAGATATGTAATAAAAAAAATAAATCTTAAAAAAAAAAAAAAAAGAAAAAAGAAAGAAAAATTTCTATCTTTAAGTCAGCCAGCTTCTCCTAGGAATT